>JARJCX010000307.1:0-146810 GCA_029282285.1 Mycena rebaudengoi | reverse complement strand
CTCGGCCTATTTAACTAGCACCAAAAGAAACTTGATTTCTTTCTTTAATACGGGTTACAAAATGTCGCTTTGACCGATCGGATGTTTGATCCGGTGATCCGTCCTCTTCATGTCTGCACAGAAGGCACACCACACCCACACGCGCTCAGATATCTGACACAAAGGTGGCAGTGGGGTACTAGAATAGAGGTCCTACATATTATGGGATCTCCCAGGAGAGATTCGAATCCGAATTGTACTTATACAGCGTTCATATGACATCTATGAGATATCTAGGGAGCTACAAACTAAGTGAAGGGATAAATTAAAGGAGAGCCAATCACCCAAACCCAGCTTCACGATCCATTCTGGCAGCACTTGCTCGTCTTTCAGCCACGAACTCCTCCTCTGTGCTCTTTCGACGAGTAGCCTTCCGCTGCCGCCAGTCCGTCTCTTCGAACGCGGAGGAGGGCTTTTCGGTCCCACTGGCCAAGGGGGCATCGCTGGGCTCCGGGTTGTGCTGGTCCTCAGCTCCCTTCTGAGCAAACTCCATCGGCAGCATCACAGCACGGTCAATCGCCACAGGTAAGCCACGGTGCCGCCCCCGGATCATGACCAAGCACACAATAAGCTTCGACAGTGGCATGAAGGCCCCGGAGAAAGAATAGTTTTCCTTCAAACCGATTGTCAGCAAACGAGGCATGGAAGGCGATATGGACCAACGGTGGGGATACCCAAGCTCAGTCCTACGGTACCATACGCGGGAAACGAGTTCAAAGACTAGAATCGTCAAAAACCAGCACACGTCAGAGAAAGACGCTGCTTACCAATGTTAAATATGTTAAACCACCCAAAATTGTCGTCTAGGTCAATTCTGCGCCGCTTCGAGATTGTTGGCCAAAGGTATTAGAGCGCAAGGTATATGCAACACACCTCTATGATGCAAACCAAAAAGACAGCCAGGCCCAACCACCACATATCTTGGGTAGTAGAGTCAGTCAATTGATGTAAAATAATAGCCTGAAGTCATACCGAATGCGAGTTGTCGGCGGGCATGCATCGAAAGATATCTGCTCCACACCATTACACGCGATTCACCAGTAGGCTGGAAGTTGTCCTCGTCGTCAGAACCGTCGTCGTCGCGAAAGACACCGAGGGACTGCTCCTCGTAAACATTCGTGGACCGAACACTAGCGAAAAATGAAAATACAGTCAAGTGAGGGGGGAGGTTGGAATACCTCATGGCAATAGGATCTGAGTACAGTAGAATCAGCAACAACGCCATGAAAGTAGAAGAATGGCCACGCACAGACGCTGATATACATCATGATAAGATAAAGCACTCTGCAGAGATCCATCAGGGCGAGCAGTTTCGCAATGGCAAGAACTTACTTGACGGCCGGCGCAAGCGCAGACAAGGACACGGTCCCAAATCCGGCTGCTCGAACTGCAAGGGCTTGCAAGAATCCGATAATGAACCGGGTGTGCAGTGCAATGGCCTCGATGGCCGGAGTACCGATATCTAGAACCATGAAGAAGAACCAATCCGTCATGCTAGTAGATGTGATGAGTTTAAAGGACGCCGATCTTTGACGATGAACCCTACGTCAACGCTAATACGATTGTTAGGAGAAACCAAGTCTGATGCGAAGGGAAAAGATATATGAAGCATCTCCGTGGGTGATCTAGGAGGAAATGAAGAGTTTCGTTTGTACGGGAGTCCGCAGGGAAAATGCGGGTTAATATCCAGCTAAACAAACATCCGTGTGAGATCATCCTTCATACTGTACTGAAACTTACATTGTAAATCGTAGACTTGAAGAAACCAGTTCGATTGTGAGAATGTATCAATCCTATTATAGTGGCACTTACAATATAGGCTGGGGGAGAGATTTCAGCAGAGTGTGAATGGAGAAGATGAGGAACTCACGAAGGCGGTATTGCCAGCCAAAATGAGGAACGCCATGAATACAATCATAGGGTAAGCGCGTTGAAATGGAATCATGGATTGATCCACGAGAGACATCCCAGTATTTGTGTAAGCCGAAACGACTTGGAAGATAGAAAACCTGGAGGCTCTATGAGGATTATGCCGCTGTTATTCATTCTACTTACCATGTCGAAGAGAGTTGTTTGTGCTGCATCGGCGGTACAAAATCATTTTTCCACTGAGATCGTGCCATATAAGGTGCAATCACCGTAAAAGCAACGAGTTGAACGCCAATGTGATACTTAGACGACATTTAATCAGCTGCCTAACACTGCGAAAAGAAGAAACTCACGCCGGCAACTATCCACAGTAAAGCTTTGAGCGCGCGGTATTCTACACCTCCTAGTTCATCCTGCTGCTCCCTCGTCAGCTCATGAAAGGCGGAATTGCGGCCGACCACGGCCTCAAAAGAAATATAGGGCGCGGGTTTGGCTCCACCCGCTGCCGTTTCTCCCCCGGCCAGGGTAGTAATTCTCGGGAGAGTGACGGTTCGCGTGAGTTTCCGCTGCAGTTTAGGGAAAAAACGCGAGAAAAGTGTCTTTACGACCTCATGCGGCATTGGAAAGCCCCCGAAACCAGTGTCTTTGGTGCGACGCGAGGAGTGTGTGTGGTTCGTTGGATGTCGTGGCAATGTTTCTTGGCGTACATAGGATCCACGACGGTAGGATCCTATTACCCACTAATGAGAAAAAGACGGGGGAGAGGTGTAACAAACACACGTACTTCGATCTTCGGAATGAACGGAGGACTCATAGTCAGGGTTAATCCTCTCCGGGCGGCCACGACGCCCGACGGTTGGTGCAAATTCAACCGTCTGAGTGCGAGGAAAGGGCGCCCCATGAGCCACGGTATCAGACCGAGGAAACGAGGCTATATGATGGAGGTTAAGGCGTAGGCAAAAAAAAAAAAACATAAATCGACGCACGAGTGATCGGGGACGAGGGCGGCAAAGGAGAGACCCGGCCAGGATCTGACAATCGTCGCCTCTTCGATATGTTGGCCAGTCCAGACTGAGCGATATCTGGTGGACGAAGATTGGAAGGACTTGGAGAAGCTGGCAGGGGGTCCTCGGAGATGGGCTTTGGGCTCGAAACTTGCTCTGCCGCGAAGGTGAGATGCTGAGGTCTTTCCCCTGACTTTTCGGATTGCTCTGGACTGTGCGGTTTGGGTGATTGAACCCCTTCGCTAATCCAGCCACTCGGGTCGACGAGCTGCGGTGCATTGTCCATCCTGCGAATCATGTCTGGCCTGAGTTTCCGCATGAAACCTTTCTTTTTCTTCGGTTTTTCTTCCCGAGACTCGTCGAAACTGGGGTCGCGACTTGTCTCATCGACGGCGGAGAGTACCAATCTGGGGGAGAGAAGAGCGCTGACTCGACGGGGCCATGATGGAGGCGTCTTCTCAGCGTCTGTCAATGCTAGAGCTTTGACTTTGGCCGCCTCTATGATGTGTTCAAATTTCTTGGCGAAATAATACCTATAAAATGTTGGTTTGAATAAGGAGCGCAGTACGGGCTCGCAAACGCACTTTCGCAAGTAAACCATGACCCAGGAGACCACCACCTTTCCCAGCTGTCAGCAGACGGCATTAGACTGCTCTGAGACGTACGGGACTGCCCAGGCACATCTGGATAAACAGAATGGTCTGCTGCCATGGAGTCAACGAGCTGAGGTCCACGGTGGCCAGTCCGCACACTGTCATGGCGCTAACGCAGTTGAACAGGGCATCGACATAAGATACATGGTGTCGTCCGTTGCTGGCATAGAAGATGGCGGAAAATACGAGGGGCGTAAAAGTGCTGCAGCTGGTTTAGATTCGCCGTCGGATCTCGAATCGAACAAAAGCTTACAAGAATAGGATGTGGACTCTGTAAAAGTTTAACTAACACGATCAAGGTCAGAACACCGCGCAGGCAGCCAAGGCATTGGAGATATACAGACCTGTTTCCTTATGGCCTTCCAAGTCGGACCCATTCGCGAAAAGGTCTCAGTCCACTGTGGTGGCTCGGGGGAAAGCCGATCGATCGAAAATGCCTACATTCCAGAGTTCGAATTCTCTTTGCATTCTTGGATATCAATAGATAAATGAAATGCTGTGTCGGCTGTCCAGAAAATAAGCTTGGTTCTGCTCAAGCTAGTTATGTACATGTGTATGCTAATCTGTGCAGAACAGAGCGGGATGACAGAAAGAAATGCTGAGGAGCGTAAAGAACAGTGTGGCAACAGGATCAGAATATGGACCGGAAATAAAGAAATACTAGATGCAATCAAGCAGAATCGTAAGTAGCGACTGAGGCAATGAGGTCTATGAGAGTAATGCAAGAAGCTTGTCGGCATCCGACGACTTGGCCGCGATGCGTGCAGTTCGTTCGCTGTCGAACGAAACCGATTTCATCATCAGCGCCATCATGTTCGGTGCCTTGGGCGCGTCGATGGCGATGTCTTCCAGGATCTCGACAAGAGGACCGAAGCCCTCTTCGAAAGCTTCAACAGGAGCATTGCTCTTTAGACACGACCTGAGCAAAGAAGTCGGCGACCTAGTTGCGCGTTCGTCTCCTTGGATTCGACGGCCGTTGAAACCAGCTTCTCGACGAGGCGGTGGTGGTGTACTGCCGGCAGTGCGGAGAAATAGACGTCGGCTTCCTCAAGGTTGCGGACAGCAAAGAACTCTTTCGAGTCCTCACCGATCTTCTTCGTGGCCTCTTCCTCGGTCATCCCGGCGGGGGTCTCCTCCTCGTCCTCAGAGCCGTTGTCAGAGCCAACTGGAGTGGCGTCTGCCGTCACCGTACCCGGCTCGTCAGCAGTCGGTTTCGATCGAGGCTGGAGGATAAGTCTCCTCCGTTGTGGGGGTGCTTCAGCAGCTATACCAAGATTAGCATCTATCTTGGGACTATAAGAGCATTACTGTACCTTTAGCTTCCGCGGGCGCTTCAGTATTTTGACTGAGCATCGAGAACATGTTCTGGTTCGAGCTGGAGCGCGAGAGGGACTCGCGCTTGCTGTCCTTCTTGCCGGAAAACACGCTGCTTGGACCGAACGTCATCGGGAGACCTTTGCTGGTGCTTCTGGATTTTCCCGAAGTTGGAGAGATCGCCGGCCTTGGGAGGGGGTCGGGGTGCACTGCCACCAGCGACGTTCCATCCGTCGGGGCCGGGTCCTTGGAAGTCTCCACCACGGTCTCCGCCACGGCGGGAGCCTCCTCGCGACATGCTGATTTGACGCTGGTATGTCTCTTTCTCCTGCGATGCCCTATCCTTGGCAGCCTGATAAATAAACGAGTCAGTGACCAACAACCTCGTGGCTAAGAATTGCACGTTACAGCTTCGTGCACCGCTGCGATCGTACTGGGAGCAGCGACCAACACCCTGCTGATCCACTTGCGCTCCCGCAGCTCGATAACATCCTAAAAACACATCGTTAGTCTAAAGGACGAACATCGAACGAAAATACGCCACCTGTAACATGAATTGCATACGTGAGCTGACATTGTTGCTCTTCGTCAGTTCCTTCATGCGAGAGAAGTAGACGTCCATATGCGCGCGAGCCTTGGGGGTATCGAGCAAAAGACCGACGGTCGAAATGAGCTTGCAAAGACTCTCGATTTCTTCTTCTTCCGGGTTCTCGACGTTGCCAAGCAGTTTCTTCACACACTCGTGCATGATACGCTCCGTCAACATCTGCAGCTTGAACAGCTCGCCGATGAACTTGATAAGACCGAGACCTTGTCGCTTTGCCTTCTGCGCAGCGTAGTACTCGTCCGAATATAGCACAATTTCATCGCCCGGCTCCCCAGAAGCTTCAGCGTCGCTGGACTTCTCGTTGGCGGCCTTCGCAGCCTTGTCCTCCATGGCTTTCGTCGCAGCGGCAGCAGCGGTAGCTTCTTTCGCAACCCAGCCACGCTCGAAATCCTCTTGACAACGGTTCAGCAGGTACTTGCGGAAGAGCTGACCACCAGCGATCGGCTTGCCCTCCGTGTTCTTGATGCCGTCGTCCTGCACCTTGGGGCTGATCTGCTCCATCATCTTCCTGCAAAGACGAGCGTACATCTCAGACCACGTAGCCTCATCCGTCGCCTTCTCGAACACAAGACGAATAACCTGGATGAGCGTCCTCCCGTCCTTCTCCTTCTCCGACTTGTTCGCCCACTCGATAATTTGGTCCGAGATGGAATCGAACTTCTCCATGGTAAGCTTGTTGAGCAAGCCTTTGACCTTCCGGTCCACAATCTCGGGCGAGTCGGGATCGACGGCCTGCACAGACTTGCGATCCCAGCGGTTTGCGGTAACCTGAAGCGGCGAAGGATTTTCGAACCCGCCTTGCATGGATGAGTTGTTGTGGTTGAACGCAGATCCATGCGCTGGCTGAGAGTTAGAGTTATTCTTGTCTCGGGTTTCGCCGCGCTTACTCCGCGTCCGCTTGCTGCCACTGAGTCCAGAGCTCACGCCAGGCTGGCTCGTTGTCCTCGTCATCGGCGAAGGACGTCCGAACGCAGGAGCACCGGCGCCGCTCGGGACGCGTGCACCAGAAGCAAGCTCGTAGCGCTCTTGGCTAGAAAGCTTCGAGCCGCCGGAGCCAAAGTTGCCCATGGCGCCGCTGCCGAAGGGAGTCGCGACCTTCGCGCCGAATCCAGGGAATCCAGCAGTGTTGTTGGCACCAGATGCGCTGGAGATGGATGGTGTGCGTCCCGGTCTATGGGGTCCGCGACCAGACGTTGAACGACTCATAGAGAGATTCTGGTCAACTTGGCTGATGCCAATTGACTCGAGAGAGGGGAGGTGGTCGGGTTTCTCTTTGCAGATGGACATGAATTGGAGGAGGAAATCGCGGTCGTATCTGTTTTGTCGGTCTTAGGACGCCGTTCACCAATATGATATTAAGTGCATACCTGAATTTACCATCCTTTGCGTTGATATTTAGCTCGACCTTGGGACTCTGGATGTTTTCGGGGTAGGGCACGCGACTGAGATCGTCGATGATTCGAGCAGTAGCCAAAGCAGAAGGAAGGGCGGCGGGAATGATTTTGGTGGAATCGAGATTGAGGGGACCCGGCCGGCGGCGAGGGAACTCTACGAGAGCGGCAGGAGAGGCAGTGTCGATGCGTAGAGTACTGGCGGGCTTCTCCTTGACCGGCGTGGCCACCTCCTCGATGACATCTAAGTCGCTGCCAGACTTCACGGCGACTTCCTGTACCTCGCCGTCCTCCGACTCCGACATCGACGCAGGCTCCTCGGTTTCGACCGTGGAAGACACAGGCGCAGGTGTTGCTGCTGCTTCCTCTTCTTTCTTCAAACCGCGCTTCTTCCTCCTCCTTCTTGGCTTTCTCCCTCTCCTCCTCCTCCTTCCGTAAACGCTCCTTCTCCGCCTCCTCCAATTTCTTCTTCTCCTCTTCCGCCAGACGGGCGCGCTCCTTGGCCTCCTCTTCCTCCTTCTTCTTGAGCTCCTCCAATCGGATCTTCTCCTTCTCCTCTTCCTCTTTCCGTTTCTTCTCCTCCTCCTCGAGACGGAGTTTCTCCTTCTCCTCCTCCTCCTTCTTGAGGCGTTCCTTCTCCTTCTCCTCCTTCTCCTTGCGTTCCTTCTCCTCAGCCTCAGCCTTCACCCTGGCCTTCTCCTTCTCCTTCTCCTCCTCCTCCGCAAGGCGTTTCTTCTTAGCCTCCTCGCTCTCCATCCGGATTTGCACCGACTTCCGGTTGTTATGGCCAGGACTACCGCCACTGGAGGGTGTTGACGGGAGCGGCGAGCTAACGGAGCTCAGTACAGCCGGAGGCGCAGGCCCAGGGCTCTGCGTCTGCTGCTTCAAGCTCTCAATCTTGACTTCGGTCCCATCGGCGCTCTTCAGCACGATCTTGCTGGCCTTTGGCCGTGCAACGCCTCCAGGAACGAATGTGCTGGCGGTGTGGTTGAGACGAGCGGAGGAAGGGGTGGGTGGGGGGGAGGATACGCCGCCGACACTGCCAGACGACGAGGGGTGGTGTTGGAGTGGGGGAGGGACGTGATGAGCGGACGGGACGGCATGGGCGGGGGTAGGTGTGCCCGGGCCGCTGTGGAGGGGGAGAGTGTGATTCCGCGGAGACATTGGCATGCCTGAATGCTGTGGCTGGACCGGTGGTGAGGGATGATGCTGCATCTGGGGGGGCTGGTGCTGATGCTGCGGAGGCATCTGATGCGGCTGAGGGGGCCCAGGCATCCCGTACCATCCACCTTGATAGCCCATGTACGGTGGTTGCTCTGTAGGCATTCCAGGGGGATACTTGAAGGGGAAGATCAATGCCTGACGACCAGCGAGAGTTTTTTATGAAAAATACGCACGTAGAAATGACCCGGCCACATCTGCTGCTGCTGCATCTGGGGTTGCATCTGGGGCTGCATTTGTTGAGGTGGCATCTGGGGCTGTCCAGGATGAGGGTGTTGCGATAACCTTGGGCTGCCCATGCCACTCGACATCTGCGGCGGGCCTCCGGGCCCGTTTGGCCCGTTGGGTGGTCGAGACCCATTTCCATTGGCCATTTGCTGGCGAGGATAAACGGGAGACCGTGGCCCACCAGACGGAGTACCGGAATTTTGTTGCTGTGGAGGACGCATACCGCCTTGGGGGACAAATGGGGTATATGGGTGTGCACCCAGTTGTGACGGTTGGGAGGGCGGTTGTGATGCATTCTGCTGCTGCGGGAGACTGGACGGACGAACAGAGGGGGAGGAGCTTTCGGGTTGTGACGGGGGAGCGGGCGAGGAAGCAGTCTGGAAGAACATTCGTACATCCATTTTTGGCGGTTTTGAGGGGGTCGCGGGGGTGGATGCCGGTGGTGTAGACGGCGTGGAAGAGGCGGCGGAGGGGGTCATTGATTTTGAGATGGAGGCCTTTCCATTTACATGACCGATGGTTGCTGGGACCGAGCCGAAGGACTTTACGCCCTCTGCCTTGATAGTAGACGGCGCAGCGGCCGGAGAGGATGAGATTGGGGCGGATGCGTCGTCTATGGAGCCAAAAGTAACGGCAGAGCCTGGAGAAGAGCGGGTTAAGACGATTGAGACGGGTGAAACTTGCGAGACAAGACAGACCTTGTTTTACAGCCCCGACATTGCTGCGGGGGATGCTGACCCCGTCCTTTATGGGGACACCCTGGCCCAGGGCACTCGGCCGACGGGAGTGGGTGAGATGGGTCGCATTTGGGGTGGGGGGAGCCGGAGACTGAGACCGAGGAGATGGGGCTGAGGTATTCTGCGGCGGGCCCTTTGCCCAGGCTGACTTTTGCGGAAGCGGAGTCTTTGGTAATGTGGCAGTCGAGGATTTGCTCATTCTGCCCGCCAGAGTCAGCGGAAAAAGCAGGAAAATCAGCGAAAAAAAAAGACTGACGAATGTTCAAAGAGATAAAAAGTAGATGGATGAGTTTGGCGATTTTCTGAGCGTGTGGTGGTCGTCAAAAGAGACCTGCCAGCAGGCTAGAAAGCAGCTGGAAAAGACGATAAAGTCTAGGCGGTTCTTGCGGCGGACGCTGGGGGTAGCGATCCGGAAGAGTACACGGTGGTCCGTGTAAAGGGAGGAAACCTGAAGCTCACAACAACCGTAAACAGTATATACACTCAGCAATTGGAAACGGCTCCGAAAATGTACAGCTTGCTAGTGACTCGCGGACATAGCAGGTATATCGGTCTATCTACACGACTACCAGGCATGTATGAGCACCCTCTTTACGTGCAGCCACGTCCAAGCACTCGGCACCCTCGTTGCCAAACACACTGCAGGCAAACAGTATTATGGAAATAATAGTACAAATGGAGTGTATGTAGCTAAATAAAGGATTTATCGCTTTCATTGAACATGTCTCGGATTGCTGGGTCACTCCGATGCCGCAGGAGAGGTGCAACCGTGCAGGCGTGGCGCTGTGGTCAATCAGATTATTTTCAAGGTCACGCTTTGGGGCTGCCGGCGAGAAGCAAGGCCGAATGACGATACTATCGTCCGGGACGTTGTTGGTGGCGGTTGACTGATGGACCGCAGGATAGCACTGGAAACCATACCGAGAATATTCTTACTCGTCAGACCGCCGCGGCCGCGGCGCCTGACACAAATAGCTTGGTGAGAAAGGCGGCTGCCAGCGATGGATCTTGTCTTGCACACTGGAAATGCTCTGCCACAGTAAACTCTTTTTTGACAGGCCACGATATAACAGCCCAACAGTGCGCAATTCCGAGTCCTCCCTCCAAAGACTGCTATATCAGCAACTGTGTGCGTACTGCTCGCGAGCGCGAGAAACAGGCGCACCGCGCAATAGAAGTTGCAAAACTTCACGCCCAAGAATGAGAAAACCGCGCAGAGAACAAAGTAACTTGACGCCAGGGCACATAGAGCTTGTGCTGCTTACAAGCAGATCAGAGAAACAGATAACAGCGGAGGGCTCTTGTCCTGCACATTGGAGTGCTTGACGATGATGCGAGAGCCATAAACTCTGCTCTGGCAGTCCACGACATAATAGTCTCGTCTTGGTCAATGCGTAATGCTTCCGGCGGCCAAGATCCGTCAGCAGCTGCGTGTATATGCACTGCTTGCGAGAGCAGAAAAACCCAAGTGCCACGCTAATAGTCGGTGCAGCAAACTTGATGCTCAGGAACGAGAAAGCTGCGCAGAGAACAAAGCAACTTGACGCCAGGGGCACATAGTAGACTCCCAGGTAGACCAGCTAGAGAAATAGATATCAGGGGAGGGTTCTTGTCTTGCATAACACTGGAAGAGCTCTGCGATGAAGAGGCGCGGGGATACACCCTGCTCTGACAGTCCACACTATAACGGCCTGGTCAAAGCGCAAGATCAAGATCCTGTCGTCAGCAGCCGCGAGCGTATCCACTGCTCGCGATAGCAGAAAAAAGGAAGTGCCGCGCCAATAGCCGGTGCAACAAACTTGATGCTCAGGAACGGAAGCAACTTGACGCCAGGGGGCACCTACAGCTTCGAGATATGATGTCCAAGATCATTTGCCAGTAAGTACTATAGGTGTCCCTGCTGGACAAAATGATTGGTTTCGTTTACGGCAGTCTGTCTTCGTTTTCGCCTGTGATTACCGTGAACGGATGATGGGTGAAAAAGTACCGCTCGTTGAAGGTCGAGTTCGCTAAAGTATTCATTTAGGGCAAATTATTGTGAAAATATGCTCATGACGACCGCGCACGCACCTATTGGAGCCTCGAGTCCAAAAAATCATTATGTACTTCCTTACTTGAGCTCGGGAGTCGCAGATGGTCGCAGATGGATTATCAGGATGATGACTTCGCGAACACTGTCCCACATCCAGTACTCACGCTGATCCGTGGACTTGACCGCACAGTTGTGTGAGAGTATGAGAGCAAGGTCGGAGGAAGTTGGAACGGATGCGCGCATTATTATCAGTATGCGTGGGTGACGTAGCTTAGGGAAGATGCTGCCAGAACGGGAAAGAGCACGAAGAAAGCCGCGAACAGTGAGAAGTGACTTGACATGCAGAAAGAGGATCGACGATCGCAAGCTTAAGCTTGTCGTCGACATTAGTATTCGCTGCTCCGTGCCGCAATTGGGTCCAGCAAGAACTTGAATGCACAGGACTCGAATACACCAGCTTTGATACCCAGCCTGAGCGAGGCCGCTGATATTAAAGCAAGTCGAGACAGACCAGATAGACGGAGATATGGAACAGCAGAGCCACTGCGAAGCCTTCCAGCTGTGAACTGCGGCATTGGTGCGGCCTGGTCAAAGCGTTAGATAGGTGTGAGATAAGATAACGTTAACAAATTTGGTTCCGGAATGGCAAACAGGCATCAACTTAGACCTCAACACGTTGCACGCGATACACCGTGTCCTGATGCCCGCGAAGTTAACGCATCGCGCCCCCACAATATCCGCACGGCGCCCGGTGGTGGTTCTCCCTTAACAAGGGCTCAGTAGGGGATGCTTTGCCCACGATCGCCCTGTCTGCCCATTCCAACGAAGATACAGTACGAGTCGGCACCAATAGTCCAAGGAAGCCGAAAACTCGCATGGATTTGTCGTGTGATTGCTCTAGACAGTGATACTCTGTGATCCTCCCTGGATTTCCTGGACCCTATGACGCCGACTATGATGGGATGCTAAATATGCATCTTGTAACTGCAGCAACCTCATCTGAACCCTACTTAAAGGGCCAAAACTGACGGAAACTCCTCGGATGTTATAGCCATAAGCCACAAGCTCGGGAAACTGGGGAAGCGCGGTAGGTAGGTAGGTAGGATGAAGCGATGACGGTCTATGACGGTCTCTATCAATCTTGTTGTGTTAATATGCTGCTGCTGCTTCTCTCTGCTTCTCCTCGTCAAAAGTCTGTTCGAGCATCACCTATTGTCACGAGCGCCAGCGCATGGGTCAGACGATAGCACTTTTCCGAGTTGTCTGGGGCAACTACCGATAGCCTGATGTCATTTGACGACGCGGAAAAGAACGCGGGAAAGAGAACCCAACGGCTCATCATTCCTTGGAAGTTTCCTTCCCAGCCCTCCAACTGGCAGCATGGGTCATATATCGGGTGCTATCACTTTGGGTTCCACCTTTTGACTTGTATCCAGTATGACCACCACTATCAAGAGCGTCGGCCATACTACCGCGTCTTCTCCGCGTCCCCACATTCTTTACAAGTTTGAGGTCAATCAGGATGGGACTGCCAACTCGGTCCAGAAGCGCTACTCTGAGGTCGGTAACCGTCGAATATTCGCCAGCCAAATCGCTTATTTCCAAGTTCATTATGTAGTTTGTGGCACTTCACAGCGCACTCAGCCCTACCGGTGCAGAGCTGCCGCCAAAGCGTATCTTGGCTACCACCTTCATCCCCGCAGCATGGGTGGACGATACCCTCATTGCGGAGCGCAAGGCAGGTTTAGAGGCATACCTATCCCAACTCGTGCAGTCTCCGCAGTATCGCGACAACGAGGTTCTGCAAGAGTTTCTCTCCCTGTCGCTCCAGGCCTCGCCCCGCCAGTTCGACCCCGAGGACGCCCTTCCGTCGACCCTTAGCAGGAAGAGGGCCGAGGAGCTCCTCAATGATGTCAGCACCGCCGCCACATTCATTGCGGCGGCGTACTATCCCGACTGGAGTGCGAATAGCTTCCCGCCCGAACGCCTAGACTACTCCAAGTTCGACATTCTCTTCTTCGGTATGTATGCGCTCGTGCAACGAAGTTTCGTTTTTAACAGCGAAATGCAGCATTTGCTATCCCCAACTCGTCCTCCACACTTACCTGGGACGCCGGCAGTCAGGCGATACTGAAGAGGCTTGTTGCAAGCGCCAGGGCCAGCGGCAAGGGAACCAAGATCGTTCTCTCTGTTGGTGGATGGGGAGGAAGCGTCTGGTTCCATCAAGCGGCCGGTACTGCCGCGACGCGCACTAAGTTCGTAGCTGCGCTTGTGAGTGCTGTCTCCACATTCGGTCTGGACGGTAAGTGAGCCTCAGCACGGTTTTTGCAGCTTTACTCACGTTAACATCAGGGATTGACATCGATTGGGTAGCTGTACCAATGTTACATCGAACGTTTATATTTACTCTTCTCAGGAATACCCGAATCAAGCCGGTGCTGGCAACCCATTCGGGTCTGCAGACGCGGCAAATCTGCTCAGCCTATTCAAGGCTCTCCGTACCTCGCTCGGTTCGACCTTTCTGTTTTCACCTTTTTCCGTATCTCACTTGACTGCAGGAGCGTCCAAGATAATCTCTGCTGCCGTGACGGATCTGCCATGGCATGGCTCAAATGGGCAGCCACTCACTGATATGTCTGCATATGCTGCACAGCTCACCTATGTCAACTTGTAAGTTTATCTGTCTTGCCCAGCCACTCCTCACAATTTTCAGGATGAATTATGACATCTTTGGCTCTTGGAACGCTGCAGTAGGCCACATCCCCTCATCTAGAGTTGCCTCTAGACCAGCTAACTATACTCCCCAAGCCCGGTCCTAATGCACCTCTTGGTAATCTCTGCGGCACATCGTCTCAGCCCCAATACAGTGCACGTGCGGCATTCAAGCAATGGACCGCAGCCAAATTCCCTGCCTCGAAGCTCCTCTTAGGCTTGCCTCTATACGGCTACGTGCTCAATTCAACCAAAACTGTCCTGACGGGCAGTTTCACTTCGGACGAGGACGAGGCTGAAGCTGCCAAGGCGGTTGTCGGTCCGACGCGGGGCGGCAACAAGAGACCCGTGTTTACGAGGCCCCCCGCGGAAGTCAGCACGGAGGCTACGGCTAATCTTACCGGATGGTGGGGCCAGCAGATCCCTTTCAGCTCCCTCCTAGCTTCTGGTGCATTGGTGAAGAAAGCAGACGGAACGTGCGTCCTGTTCTTTACCCTCACATTACCTCGTTACTAACTCGCGAAATAATAGATATGGAGCAGGTGGAGGATTCTCAATGGGTACGTTTTGCGCTCGCTTGACAATCACAGGATGCTGATCGCCTGGTAGGGTGGGATAATTGCAGTGATACGCCGTATCTTTTCAACAAGACTCAGAAGACGGTCGTGTCCTACGACGGTCCGTGCTCTCACTTCCGAAATCAGCTACCAATCTGACTTGGTGTCAGACACCTTCTCTCTCACGGACAAAGCAGCGTACGCGAAAGCGCAGGGTATGGCGGGCTGCTTCACATGGTCACTGGTGAGCCTCCCTTTCTCCTTCTTGCCACATCTTTCTGAGCCAATCTCCTGTGATTAGGACCAAGTGAGCCTTTCTTTTACCCGCTGCGTCTTTCTGAACTAACCGCTACTTAGGACAATGGCGTGACGCTCCAAAACGCCATCCGCAAAGGTCTCGGAAAGTGAAGCATTCGTTTACAGCTGACAGAACAATTTGTTACATATAACTTTCCGTTTGACGAACGTCCATGACCGCAACGAAATATTACGATGTACTATTTTACGATAAATCCAGATGATTCCCAATTTGCGGCATGTGATTACATGTATCCGTTGACCAGCGTCGACTCCATGGGTACCCTGCGGCGCGTGGTTTTCTCGCTCTCAACTCTTTCTCGCACAGCAATCACAGTCATAATTTTTTATTTGATCAAACTTTTTTTGGGTTGCGGGCCGACTTGGCCTCCTGTACGTAACTTGCATACCATGTCTGGATCTTGTCTTGCACACTGGAAGATCTCTGCCATAGTAAACTCTTGTTTGACAGGTCACGATATAACAGCCCAACAGTGCGCAATGCCGAGTCCTCCCTCCAAAGACTGTTATATCAACAACTGCGTGTGTACGGCTCGCGCGCGCGAGAAAGAGGCGTACCATGCATTAGAAGTTGCAAAACTCACGTCCAAGAATGAGAAAGCCGCGCAGAGAACAAAGTAACTTGACGCCAGGGGCACATAGAGCTTGTGTTGCTTACAAGGAGGTCAGCCAGAGAAACAGATATCAACGGAAGGTTCTTGTCTTACACAACACCGGAAGAGCTCTGCGATGGTGAGGCGCGGGGATACACCCTGCTCTGGCAGTCCACAATATAACGGCCTGGTCAATGCGCAAGATCCTGTCATCAGCAGCCGCGTGCGTATACACTGCTCGCGATAGCAGAAAAACGGAAGTGCCGCGCCAATAGCCGGTGCAGCAAACTTGATGCTCAGGAACGAAAGTAATTTGACGCCAGGGAACCTACAGCTTCGAGATGTGACGTCCAAGATTATTTGCCAGTAAGTACCGCTCGTCGAGGGGTCGAGTTCGCTAAAGTATTCATCCAGAGTGAATTACTGTGAAAATATACTCAGGACAACTGCGTACACACACCTATTAGAGCTTCGAGTCCCAAAAAATCATTATGTACTTTCTTACTTGGCTCGGGAGTCGCAGATGGATTATTAAGATGATCAATTCGCGATCATCCCACATCCAGTACTCACGCTGATCCGTGGACTTGACCGCAAAAAAGGGGACTAGCGGAGTATAATATATTATCCTGAGTCTTATCCTGTGTGAGAGCGAGGTCGGAGAAATGGATGCGCGCATTGTTATCATCATGCGTAGGTGACGTGGTCGAGGGAACACAATGCCAGAACGGGAAAGAGCACGAAAAAAGCCGTGAAGAGTTGAGAAGTGGATTGACAGCGGTTTCCAGAAAGAGGTTCGACGATAGCAAGCTTGTCGTCGACATCAGTACTCGTTGCTCCGTGCCGCAATTGGGTCCAGGAACTTAAATGCACAGGAGAATACACCAGCTTTGATAGCCAGCCTGAGCGAGGCCGCTGATCTTAAAGCAAGTCGAGACAGACCAGATAGACGGAGATATGGAACAGCAGAGCCACTGCGAAGCCTTCCAGAGAACCTGTGAACTGCGGCATTGGTGCGGCCTGGTCAAAGCGTTGGATAGGTGTGAGATAAGATAACATTAACAAATTTGGTTCCGGGAATGGCAAACAGGCATCAACTTACATCTCAACAATGCAACACCGTTAGGCTCGATCCAACCTCTCTAGCAGACCACGCACTTGGAAGATAGTCGTTCACAAGTGCTATGCTATAGACAACACCGTTCGTGTCCTGATGTCCGCGAACGCATCGCGCCCACAAGATCCGCACGGCGCCCGGTGGTTCTTCCTTAACAAGGGCTCAGTGGTTGCTCAGTGGGGGATGCTTTGCCCACGACTGCCCTGTTTGCCGATTTCGACAAAGATACAGTACGAGTCGGCGCCGACTACGCTGACAGAAGAGAGTCCAAGGAAGCCGAAAACTCGCATGGATTTGTCGTGTGATTGCTCTAGACAGTGATACTGTGTGATATCCGCCCTGGATTTCCTGGAACCTATGACGCCGACTATGATGGGATGCTAAATATGTCTTGTAGCTGCAGCAACCTCATCTGAACCGTACTTAAAGGGCCAAGACTGACGGAAACTCCTCGGATGTTATAGCCATAAGCCACAAGCTCGGGAAACTGGGAAAGCGCGGTATAGGTAGGTAGGTAGGTAGGTAGGATAAAGCGATGACGGTCTATGACGGTCTCTATCAATCTTGTTGTGTTAATATGCTGCTGCTGCTTCTCTCTCTGCTTCTCCTCGTCAAAAGTCTGTTCGAGCATCCTATTGTCACGAGCGCCAGCGCATGGGTCAGACGATAACACTTTTCCGAGCTGTCTGGGGCAACCGCCAATAGCCTGATGTCATGCGACGACGCGGGAAAGAGAACCCAGTGGTTCATCATTCCTTGGAAGTTTCCTTCCTGACCCACCAGTTGGTAGCATGGGTTATATATCGTGTGCTATCACTTTGGGCTCCACCTTTTGACTTGTATCCAGTATGACCACCACTATCAAGAGCGTCGGCCATACTACCGCGTCTTCTCCGCGTCCCCACATTCTTTACAAGTTTGAGGTCAATCGAGATGGGACTACCAACTCGGTCCAGAAGCGCTACTCCGAGGTCGGTAACCGCCGAATATTTGCCAGCCAAGTCGCTTATTTCCATTGTGTAGTTTGTGGCACTTCACAGCGCGCTCAGCCCTATCGGTGCAGAGCTGCCACCAAAGCGTCTCCTGGCTACCACCTTCATCCCCGCAGCATGGGTGGACGATACCCTCATTGCGGAGCGCAAAGCAGGTTTAGAGGCATACCTATTCCAACTGGTGCAATCTCCGCAGTACCGCGACAACGAGGTTTTACAAGAATTTCTCGCCCTGTCGCTCCAGGCCTCGCCTCGCCAGTTCGACCCCGAGGACGCCCTTCCGTCGACCCTTAGCAGGAAAAAGGCCGAGGAGCTTCTCAATGATGTCAGCACCGCCGCCACATTCATTGCGGCGGCGTACTATCCTGACTGGAGTGTAGATAGCTTCCCACCTGAAGGCTTAGACTACTCCAAGTTCGACATTCTCTTCTTCGGTATGTATCCGCTCGTACAACAAAGTTTCGTTTTTAACAGCTAAATGCAGCATTTGCTATCCCCAACTCGTCCTCCACACTTACCTGGGACGCCGGCAGTCAGGCGATACTGAAGAGACTTGTTGCAAGCGCCAGGGCCAGCGGCAAGGGAACCAAGATTGTCCTCTCTGTTGGTGGATGGGGAGGAAGCGTCTGGTTCCACCAAGCTGTCGGCACCGCCGCGACGCGTGCTACGTTCGTAGCCGCGCTTGTAAATGCTGTCTCTACATTCGGTCTAGACGGTAAGTGAGCCTCAGCGCTGTTTTTGCAGCTTTACTCACGTTACCATCAGGGATTGACATCGACTGGGTACCTGTTCCAATGTTACATCGAGCATTATATTTACTCTTCTCAGGAATACCCGAATCAAGCCGGTGCTGGCAACCCATTCGGGTCTGCAGACGCGGCAAATCTACTCAGCTTATTCACGGCTCTCCGTACCTCGCTGGGTTCGACCTTTCTGCCCTCACCTTTTTCCGTATCTCACTTGATTGTAGGAACGTCCAAGATTATCTCTGCTGCCGTGACGGATCTACCCTGGCACGGTTCAAATGGGCAGCCACTCACTGATATGTCTGCATATGCCGCACAGCTCACCTATGTCAACTTGTAAGTTTGTTTGTCTTGCCCTGCCATTCCTTCTCACAATTTTTAGGATGAATTATGACATCTTTGGCTCTTGGAGCGCTGCAGTAGGCCACATCCCCATCGCCTCTAAACTAGCTAATTATACGCCCCAAGCCCGGTCCTAATGCACCTCTTGGTAATCTCTGCGGCACATCGTCTCAGCCCCAATATAGTGCACATGCTGCATTCAATCAATGGACCGCAGCCAAATTCCCTGCCTCGAAGCTCCTCTTAGGCTTGCCTCTATACGGCTACGTGCTCAATTCAACCAAAACTGTCCTGACGGGCAGTTTCACTTCGGACGAGGACGAAGCTGAAGCTGCCAAGGCGGTTGTCGGTCCGACGCGAGGCGGCAACAAGAGACCCGTGTTTACGAGGCCCCCCGCGGAAGTCAGCACGGAGGCTACGGCTAATCTTACCGGATGGTGGGGCCAGCAGATCCCTTTTAGCTCCCTCCTAGCTTCTGGTGCATTGGTGAAGAAAGCAGACGGAACGTGCGTCCTGTTCTCCACCCTCACATTACCTCGTCACTAACTCGAGAAATAATAGATTCGGAGAAGGTGGAGGATTCACAATGGGTACGTTTTGCGCCGGCTCGAAAATCATAGGATGCTGATGGCCTGGCAGGATGGGATAACTGTAGTGATACGCCGTATCTTTTCAACACGGCTCAGAGTACGGTCGTGTCTTACGACGGTCCGTGCTTTCACTTCCGAAATCAGCTACCAATCTGACTTGGTGTCAGACACCTTCTCTCTCACGGATAAAGCAGCGTACGCGAAAGCGCAGGGTATGGCGGGCTGCTTCACATGGTCACTGGTGAGCCTCCCTTTCTCCTTCTTGCCACATCTTTCTGAGCCAATCTCCTGTGATTAGGACCAAGTGAGCCTTTCTTTTACCCGCTGCGTCTTTCTGAACTAACCGCTACTTAGGACAATGGCGTGACGCTCCAAAACGCCATCCGCAAAGGTCTCGGAAAGTGAAGCATTCGTTTACAGCTGACAGAACAATTTGTTACATATAACTTTCCGTTTGACGAACGTCCATGACCGCAACGAAATATTACGATGTACTATTTTACGATAAATCCAGATGATTCCCAATTTGCTGCATGCGATCGGTTCATTAAGTACATGTATCCGTTGACCAGCGTCGACTCCATGGGTACCCTGCGGCGCGTGGTTTTCTCTCTCTCAACTCTTTCTCGCACAGCAATCACACAGTCATAATTTTTTATTTGGGCAAACTTTTTTCGGGTTGCGGGCCGACTTGGCCTCCTGTACTACGTAACTTGCATAACATGTCCATGGACGCTCAAGTAGCCGAGACTAAGCCGACCTAAGGGAAATCATCAGGCCTCAAACCGCAGTCCCATTGGGCCCGGCGGCGATGATACTTGAACGCGTCTACGCAGCCTTGACCCTGGATTCGTTTACTTAACTTTTTTTGACTTGTGGCCGTACATACGGACTCGGAGTCGTCCAGGATATTTTCTGCTCTCGTGAGCTCTTGTCCAACTTGAACCTCACCAAATCTTCGGGATCCAAAGCAAATGTGTGAAGCATTTGGCAATTAAGCTTCTAAGGCTGCTTGAGCCAGCGGGCCTTCTCCAGCCTTCTTCCCTCTCAAGACGAATATCCTCAATGTACTCAGGTGCGCGAAGCGTGTAGATCGGACTCTTCACCTCCTGTTGTTCCTTTACACTTGAGACCCGGCCTGGACAATCCCCTATGGCTCCTGAATTTATTGCGACAGGAGACGGCGCAAAATATCTTGACATTCGGAAGTTTCACTTCGGGGCCCAGGCAACATCTCCAGCTCTTATAAAACCGCTTCACCGCCCCGACTTTGTCATTCTTCCCTTCTGGTCAGTTCAAGATGCCTCCTGTTATCAGTGTTGCTGGTCATACTACGGCATCGACGCCGCGCCCGCATATTCTCTACAAATTCAACATCAACCGGGAAGGGACGGTTGACGTTCTGCATAAACGTTATTCAGAGGTCAGACTTTCAGATAATGGTCGATTCATATCTGAATGTCCGAGTCGCAGTTTGCGTCCCTTCACACCGCACTGGGCGTCAGCAGCATCCAGCTCCCCCCCAAGCGGCTTCTAGCTCAGATATTCATCCCATCGGCGTGGGTGGATGATACTCTAATTGCCGAGCGCAAGGCGGGTCTGGAAGCATATCTCACCAGTCTGGTAGCGCTTCCCCAGTACCGCGAAAGCGAAGTACTACAAGAATTTCTCGCGCCTTCCATTCCTCTGTCATCCCCCCATTTTGATCCCGAAGATGCGCTTCCGTCGACGCTTTCGAGAAAGACTGCCCAAGCCCTCGGTGAATCTATACTCGACGCTACTGCAGCCAAATTTCTTGCGGCCTCTTATTACACCTGTAATGTTCCAGCATGCGCATGCCCTTACATACCCTGTACTCATATATTTATTCCTAGCATGGTCCGCATACGGCTTTCCTCCTGAAAGCCTCGACTACTCCAAGTTTGACATTCTGTTCTATGGTACGTATTCGCTGTTGGATACTGCTCACATTGTTTATGGTGATCTAGCATTCGCCATTCCCGACACCTCTGGCGCGCTGATCTGGGACTCCGATGCTCAGGCTTTTCTCAAGAGACTTGTGGCGAGCGCCAAGAAGAGCGGCAAGGGAACTAAGATCGTTCTTTCAGTTGGTCCGCTGCATTTTTTCTTTGCATTTTTTTCATTCCCGACTGACCCTCACATTAGGTGGCTGGACGGGAAGCGCCGCATTTCACCAAATTGCGGGCAATTCTTCGACACGCAACAAGTTCGTGTCGACATTATCCAGCACGGTTTCTAAATTCGGCTTGGATGGTAGGAGACTCTGCGTATTTTTCTAAGCATACTCTCAAGTTTTTATCACCAGGTATCGATATTGACTGGGTAAGATCCAAGGTCCTGCACCACCACCGGAAACTTGAATTCTTGTAGGAGTATCCCAATAGTGGCGGTGCTGGTAACCCCTATGGTCCTACGGATACTGCGAATTTTTTGACTCTATTAACCGCTCTCCGCAAGTCCCTGGGTCGGTTCATTCTTCATACCCTACCACATATTTTGCTGACATCTTTTTAGGGACCTCCAAGATAATCTCTGCGGCCGTGACCGATCTCCCTTTCCTGGGGTCAAACGGGACGCCTCTCAAGGATGTATCTGCGTTTTCAGCCCAGCTGACATATGTCAATATGTATGTGTGTTGCTCTCGTTCTTGTGCCCCAACTCATGGCCCCTCAGAATGAATTACGACATTTTCGGTAGCTGGTCCGGCGCTGTGAGCCAATATTACTTCCCATAAACTGCTGCTAATTTTCCACCAGCCCGGGCCTAACGCGCCTCTCGGTAACCTGTGCGGAACGTCGTCACAGCCGGCGTACACTGCCCAGGCGGCTTTCACCCAGTGGACCACCGCCAAATTCCCCGCCTCGAAGCTACTCCTCGGCTTGCCCTTGTACGGGTATGTCTACAAATCCACCAAGACAAAATTGACCGCGAGCTTGGTGGGGCCCGAGGACGAAGAGGAAGCGGAAAGGCACGAGAATGCTGCTGATGCAGCGAGCGAGGAGGCAGTCGTGAAGATAAGTGAGTACGCGCTTGCAGAAACGATCGAGGAAACTGTGGAGGAAGGTGGCGACGAAGCTACTCCGATCGAGGAGCCACCGGTCGGGGGAGGGATTCGCGGGGCGAACAAGCGGCCGTTTGAACCTGAGGCGACCTCCGAAGCCACCGAAGCCCTCACAGTCAACGATCCTTTGTCTGAAGTCGTCCATCCCTTGTCCGAAATCGCCCATCCTTTGTCCGAAGGCACTGAAGTCGGCGCCGAGGGGACGACAAATCTCAGCAAATGGTGGGGCCAGCAGATCCCTTTCAGCTCTCTTGTATCCTCCGGTGCATTGGTGAAGAAAGCAGACGGAACGTGCGTCCTATTCTCTACTCTCACATCTCTTCATCACTGACCCCCGAGACGACAGATATGGGAAAGGTGGAGGATTCGCAATGGGTGCGTTTTGTACTGGTTTGAAAACTACAGGATGCTGATGGCCTGCAGGATGGGATAACTGCAGTGATACGCCGTATCTGTTCAACACCGCTCAGAAGACGGTGGTGTCATACGACGGTTCGTGCTCTCAACTTTGAAGTCGTCCGTCAATCGAACTTGCCTTCAGACACCTGGTCTCTCGCGAATAAAGCCGCGTTCGCGAAATCGAAGGGTATGGCGGGCTGCTTCACATGGTCGATGGTGAGCCTTTTCTCCTCCCCGTACATCTCTTGGAACCGACCTGCTGTACCCAGGACCAGGACGATGGCGTAACGCTCCAGAATACCATCCGTAAGGCGCTCGGGAAGTGAAGCAAGAAGTGTTCCGACTAGAGGATTTTGTTAACAACGCTGCTTAAATTTGACCGTTATATGTTTACAATGAAATTTGGATTTTTCAGAATCTCATTTCCTTACTACAAACCCGCCAGACCCGACCTCTCCAAAATTCAGCAATCGACCCTTCGCATCGACGCTGGCACCGCTATCAAGCACCTGCGTCACCTTGCCAGACAGCCGCAGGTCCGCGAGAGAGAGCGATGTTTTCACATAATTCATGTTGGTCGCTAGTACCAGCGTCTCGCTGCCCACAGTCCACAGCCCGACATCTATGCCGCTGGCCATCGTAACCTGCCTGATCGTGGCGGCGGGGCTAAGGATGAACGATTTCATCGTGCTCAGCGAATGCGCGAGGGCTGAGGCCGAGGTCTTGATGTCGGCCGTCGTGGGGTCGTCCCACGACACAACCGCTGCAATACATATATCAATGGATGGAGGTCCCAAGGTTTGGTCTGAACGTACCAACTCCGCCGTGGTTGATCCCGAGGATGCTCTCAACGACGAATTCGCGGCCGGTGGGAAAGCGTGGCCAATATCTTCTTGGTGGTCAGGACTTGCGTACGAAACAAAGATTACAACGAACGACTCGTTTCCGAAACCCTGCGGCACCGTCCATACAGCCTTGGTCAGCTCCCATCCGTTGATGAATAACCGCTCCTTGAATTCGTCCATCCGTGTGGAGATGTCGGCGAAGCCCTTGTGGCAATTATCGCAGCCACAATCACCGTAATCTAACAACCTCGTAAATATAAAACCGCGGTACAATAAACATAGAACGCACCGTCAGTGCAGGGCGTTCCCCATACGGTTGAGAAGGACATGTTGTTTCCGATGGTGTACGTGTCTTGCAGCACCAAGTCCGCCCCGCTCGTATACGCCGTGAACTCGTAGTTCTGGCAGTTCAGGACGAGCGAGACGGGGTGGTAGCCCGCGCCGCCGAGGCCGTCGCCGCCGTCGAGAGAGTTGATGAGGTTCGCGGAGAGGAGGGTGGCGTCCAGCGGGTCTGACGTGCCGTCGGGCTCGTCGGCGGTGTACCAGAGCAGTAGGTTCCGCCGCGACTTGATACGGTTGACCTGCTCAGTGACAGAGCTCGCGTTCATGTACGTTCTGTACCCGAGGGCGTGAGATTAGGAGAGGAAAAGAGACCCGGAAGAGCTTACCCTCGCATATCGTACATTAGATATAAACCTACGCGTTCCATCTCGTCCAGAACCGCCGCGAGTGCTGTTAGATTGTCGAAAGCCGGGATGGGGTGCACCTGAGGACTGTAAACTTCAGCGGCTGAAAGTCAGTGATAAATCAAACGTACGACCGTGAACCTGAAAGACTTATTTAGGTGTATTCATACGACGCAGAAACGCTTTACTTACCCCTGGGACTTGAGCTCCGGCAAGGCAGTCGAGTAATTCGTCTGCAGATAATTTCCAAAGCCTGTATAGAACCCGACGGGGAATACTGGCTCAAACGGTGCATTCTTCGCTCCACCCAGCGGGCGCGCCAACAAGGCGCCCGTGCGCGCGTCGTATTTGGTTACAGACCCAATCTCTGGCGGCGGGTTTGGGAGGTATGTGAGTAATGAGGTCGCGGTAAACTTTTGCTTGGAGCTCGAAAAGGTGGCCGAGCAGGTGATTGTGTACGCGGCCTTCTGCGCTTTGAGATTAGACAGAGAGAAGGGGAGTGCGTGTTTGGTAGCGTTGAGCGGAACAGCTCCACTGGTCAGTTTCTTGCCATTGACCGACACCGTAACGTCGAGGAATCCCGGTCCAAGGGTGATGGGAGTGGCACCTACAATTTCGGAGAAGGTTATAGGCGTGTCGATGAGGATGGTGGTGGGGGAAACGGCAGATGGATGCGTCGCGTCTTCCGGAAGGTAAGGTCTGATGGCAGGCCCGCATCGAAGAGCCAGCAGTGGCTTAGTCGATGCTGCGGGTACTGGGAAACGGCCACCTATCATGGAATAGTTATAGTGGTCCAATGTGAGCAGTACAAAGTGCTTCGAGCACACCTGGGTCAACAACTGGGGCAGTCGACATGTAGTTTTTATTGCACCTGATCCCATTTCAGGTCAGTTGGACCGTCCAATAACGCGCAGAAGATAGAGGGAAGACATCCTCTATCGCGGGAGGGACTCGTACGAACTACAGCATCCCGCGGTGGTCCACAAGGTAAACTCACCATGTTTCGCCCAACACACTAGTAACAGCGAGAAAAGAAAGAGAAACAAGCTGGACGATGCTCATCGGGGTGAAGGTTCTGGCTGAGAGAGAAGCGAGCAAGCTTATAATTGCTTCAGCGCATCACATGGAGTGAGAAGCAAGTTCGACCACATGAACTATAACGAGATCTGCCAGCGGTTGGCAGCGGTGGTACCTTCCCATAGGTGAGAGCAAAATATGCAAGACATTGAAACAAGCGCGCAGATGCCAGAAAGGGGAAGTGGTGAGTATCTGTGTAGCGTCCTGTCGGGCCGGCAAATTCCGACTTCTTCCCCGGATCCGCCTTCTGTTCAAGCACGAACAAGTCAACGTTCAACACGCTCATGCACGAAGCCCTTGTAACCAATGTTTGCCGTATGTCAGCGACTTGCAACCCATACTGTCCCGGAGGCTAGACTCGGACACGATATTGGCACGATGTTTTCAAGTTGGCAACGTACGACACTACCAGAGACTACGAGGCTCCAGAGTCCAGTCGCCTCTGCCCGCACCTCACCACACTGTCTGGAGACACTGCGAATAATGGTGGCACTAATCTGCAGCGTCTTTTCCGGAAATCCCGACGGGTACTTCAAGGTGATCCGCCGGGAACAAGAGGTACCCAGTACTAGTATTACAAAAGAGATGATTCACCCGGAATCGCGCCAAGGTTCCACAAGCCAGGGGATGACGCGTTTCCCGTTGCCGGCCGACAGAAGGAAGGAGTCGCGCGGTATATATGATTGAGTTACTCTGGCGCATTACACAAAAGACACACCAAGATTTTGCCTAGGATGAAGTTCCAATCGTACAATCCCGCCACAGCAATTCCTGACTTGTCTGGAAAGGTTATTCTTGTTACAGGAGGTTTGTCATACGCCCATCCTGACCGCACCTGTTGAATGAACGGCGAGCAGGGACCGCAGGATTAGGCAAAGAAACCGTCCTGGCTCTGGCAGCACATAACCCGCATCGCGTATATCTCAGTGGGCGCGATTCCAAGAATGCTAGGGCTGTTATTGCAGAGGCCAATTCTTCAGCCATTGCATTCCTTCCCTGCGATCTCACATCACTGGCCTCCGTCGAAGAGGCCTCCAGACAGATTATCTCTGAATCTGACCGCCTCGACATTATCATATGTAATGCTGGCATAATGGGAGTCACTCCTGGGTTGACCAAGGATGGATACGAAATGCACTTCGGCGTAAACCACCTCGCCCATGCACTGCTCATCAAGCTCCTCCTACCCACTCTTCTCCGAACCGCAGAGCTGCCCGACTCTGACGTCCGGATAGTCTCCTTGACCTCCCAAGCGTACATGGAGCACCCCATCGGCGGCATATTATTCGACAAATTGCACACCACTTTTGATACGATGCTCCTTCGGGGCACTCGATATGGCCAAAGCAAACTCGCGAACCTCCTTTACGCCGCTGAGCTCGCACGCCAGTACCCGCAGATCACCTCCCTGTCCGTCCACCCTGGTGTTGTGTCGACAAACATGTACGCGCAACTTAACAGAACCACAAGAGCGGTGGCGGCTTTCGTATTCGGGTTAATGGCTCCCGATGAGGGCGCGCGGAGCCAGCTGTGGGCCGCCACAGCAAACAAAAGTACGATCACCAATGGGGCGTACTACGAGCCTGTGGGTGAACTCGGCAAGCGTCGTCGTGGCTCGACGGATGCAAAACTCGCTGCAAAATTATGGGAGTGGACGGAAAATGAATTGGCAGGCTACAAGGCTCAATAAATATCTATCTTATCTTACATACAAGCGGCGACTGTGCCTCGGAATCCATTGCGATGTCGTGGATATTTATTTCCGCATGTTCAAGGCCTCCATGACGACGTCAGGTACTGCGATTGGCAGACCATCATGACTGGCAAGGTATACCTCCTTCAGCGACGGGATCGCAACGACAGTGTCGAACAGTTCACCAAAAGCCCCTCCCTTTAGATGCAGGGTCCGTAGGGCACAGCGCGATTGCCTCGCAAGCGAAATAATGGGCGAATCTGGCCCGAGGTAGAACTCGCGCTTGTTGTACCAGGTATGTGCGCTGAGTTCGAGCCTTTCCAGGGCGGGCAAAGTGATGTTTTCCAGCAACGAACAGACTGCTCCGCCTTGTCCCGCATCGCCCAGAACCGCGAAAGTGTGCAGCCGCGGCATGCGCAGCGCAGGTAAATCAAGTTGCGATGCGTCGACGGTAGCCAAAGACAGTTGTATGGTGCAGCGCTCGAGGCGCACGCATTTTCCAAGAACAGTGAAACAGTTGGGTAGATCGAGGATGTAGTTTGGTGCCTGAAACTGGACAAGCCGTTCCAAAGGCGCAAATAGCAATGGCGGTATCAGGTCGACGGTGCTGGAAAGCAAACACACGGTGTGCAGCCGCGGGACATCCACCGAAGATAAAAGTAGACCACTGGGTTTATCACAATTGTTTCCCAGCTCAAGGATCTCCAACATCGGCATCGAATAGTTGAGCAGGCGGGTCATAGATACGGCGGGTGTATCCAGACTCAATCGCCGCCAGCGTTTTGAGTCCTTCACGAGCAATTTGATGATATGCTCGTTGAAATATTCATTACTATAGGAGACGCACTGAGGTTTCCTCGAGATCTGGAGGGAAATGGGGATGTCTCCGGATCGACCGAGCCATGATTCAAGGAACGATTTCCAGAAGCCGCGGCGACGAGATATACAGACAGAAAGGGAGCACCACAGCTGGGGTGTGGCTAGTGCCAGCCGCCTCCATGAATGAGATATCTGGCTGAGCAAGAGGGGCGCTGATGTGGGGTCGGGGGTGATGTAGTCCGTTTGTGGGAGACACATGCAGAAGATGAGCTGCATTACCTCCACAGGCACTCGACGAGTGAAAGAAATACAGCTTTTGCACATCTCAAGATCGTCTCGTGTGGTGCTGAGTGTCAAGCTCAACCGAGCAAGCTGCTCTCGCAATTCATTTATATCGGTGTCTAGTGGGTATGAGCTTTTGTCACGCTCTCGTGTTGGATTAAGAACAGACCTGGCGTCGCCGGGGTGCCAGAGGCAATCAAAAAATCAAGCTCGCAGAATTCCGCCTCGGTTTTACGCAGAAAGTCCTGGAGCGAGGAAACTCCTGCTCGGATCTGAGTTTCCTGGGCTCGATTTGGCCTTTGGTTTGTTTCAGTTAACGTGATAGCCAAGGAGACCTAAAAGATTGTATCAGTAAGTCGAGGCTCGGGCTTGGGCATTTTGAAAAGTACAGCAGGACGGGAAACCTCAAAACCACTCATGGTGGAAAAAGGCAACTTGAAATTGACAGGAATCCTTCAACAGCTGTTGCGTGTTCGGACGTTGCTGATTTCACAGCAATTGGTGCGCCTTAGGCGCGCCGTTTCCCGTTCTATGGATGCTCTCTTCTTCGCTGTCCAATTGATTCTCGTTTTATTTCAGGAGATTCTGGCTAAGTACATCCTCGAATATTCACGTTCCTTGTCCTCGATAGCACATTTACAATTTCGGTTTTATTACCAAGCTCCTCACATCGGTTGACACCCTGCGTCCGGACTCCGATGTTGTATCAGCAGAGGATACCACCCATTTCACCACGACGGCTGACGAAGGCGCCAACCGGTGTAATGACGGTAAATCACCAACTGGGAGGTTCTACTGGGTTTGGCGAAGGATGCGAAGCGCCTGGCGAAATGATTGTAGGATGGAGCGTAATAGGATCCCTTTTCTTCTATGTTTTTGCTGCTTAATCTAATCCCATCGCGCTCAGCGGCTGAGTCATTGATATGCAAATGAGATTCTGAAACCTACATATTCAAAGAAGAGAAACCGTTGCCAACAGGCCATAGTGGTCACTGATCCACGCAGAATCCGCCCCGTCCACCCGCAGCCCGACCCCGACGCGCTTGATGGAGGTAGCGCTGAGTTTGCCTACGGTCAATATTTTGTCTAGCCGGTTCGGTGGAAAGCGTTGCCTGGGCTGATACCCCCAGGTGTGCCCTTGGGTTTCCCCGGTGTCGTCAGCCGTAGCGTCCAACGCGGTGTCTTTGGTACTGGACAACCATGCATCAGAGAGTCCCAGCCGTTCAGGAAGTTCCTTGTCCGACGGCGAGATTGCATTCATATCTCCTGCAACCAACCCGCCGCCGATCCCCGGCGCAGTGAGGAGCTTTGATATGGCTTCGAGTTGTTTCGGCCTGGCCGTGTCCCCGTAGCCACGCAAAGACTCCAAATGTGTGTTGGCGATGCGGATGCGGAGCGGTTCTGCCTTGGCCGTTGATTCCGGCGAGGGCATGTCGATATCGACGTAGAGACAGTCTCTATCCATTTTGGTGTCCCTGAAGGGAATCCGCGAAATAGAGGACACCAGAGGTGCGAGTGGTGCTGGTATGAGAGTAAGGGTACTGTAGAGTTGGCGAGAAGATATGTTGGTCAGTTCGTAGTACTCTCGGATGAAAGCACTGGACAGAATCTCCTGAAAACAGGTTGCATGAACTTCTTGCAGCAGTATCAGGGTTGGGAGGTGGCCGGAAAGGAGTGTTTCGAGATGGAGGAGCGTCTGTCGCACACGCTTAATTGGAAGAGGGTTGGCGAAATCTATGTTCCACGAAAGGAGAGCAAAAGGGACCGTAATCGTGTTCGCCGGTTGTACCGTTAGCTGGTGTTGTGTCCATCGCCTCTTTTCCGCATCGTATCCGTACAATTTAGAGTCTGTACTCTCGCCAGATTGAGGCGAGGTAGGAAAAAGGGTTGCCTTGAGTGCGGTGTGGAAGAAGTTCATGGAGGAAAGCAGAGGAAGGCGATGAAATGACTGGAGGCAGTTTGGAGGCAGTGCTCCCCTAACTACACCGTGGCAGATTGAAAGCCGTCGAAACGAAGCCAGCATCCGGGAAGTGAGTGTATATCTAAGTAGACAATGACCGACACTAGGACTGTGCCCAAACGAAACTCGGAAGGACTCGGATTGATCTACTGATTCCGCCCGATCGGACAGCAGGAGTATGTAACACAACCACAAATAATCCTAGATGGAAACAAATGCCGTCCCTCCCGCCTTGGAATCAAGCCTTACGACCTCGTTTAATCCTAACAAACAGTTAGAAATTAAAGCGTTTGGCGGTGACCAGCACAAAGGGACGTACCCATGACTTCGAAAAACTCTCTAGGACCCATACCTTGGGCGGAGGAGAAATCAGTACCGGTTTCCCGAAGGGACTTCATCGCGGCTCGAACGGCGTGGACTGAAATATTGTTGGATCCTGTACAGATTTAGGGAAAGGAGGCGCGCACCCATAGGTACACAAGAGGCAAGTGAGAAAATGATGATCTTCGCCCCCGTTGCTTCGGCTTCCTTGGAGGTGAAAGAGGGGGTCAGGCCACCGGAGATAACGTTGACGAGAACCTGGGGTAAGCTTTAAGGTGCTTCGAAGAAGAGCCCTGAGCATATCTCACCGGCTTGGGAGCCAAAGCATCAACCGTACGCTCAAGGAGTTGTTTAGTCTTGACTCCCTCGATGAAGCAAACATCTGCTCCAGCGTCCGCGGCAATTTTAAGTCTGGCAATGGCCTCATCCATCCCCAATACCTGGGCAGAGTCAGTACGGCCGATAATGACCTGTTTTTTTTTGTAAAAAAAATGTTACAATGCAAAATGGTGTAAAAATGGACCCACGAAGTCAGAGCCTCCCGGTATTGAGTCGCGGGCAAGCACGGCTGCTCGGATGCGAGTGACGAATTCTTCGCGAGATACAACCTGCTTGCCGAGGAGGTGCCCGCATCGTTTGGTCTGGACCTGGTCTTCTATATGAAGTCCAGCAACGCCAGCCCTTGCATACTTGGTGACCGTTCGGGCGATGTTAGCAGGGCCGCCAAAGCCCGTGTCGGCGTCTGCTATTACGGGGACGGTAGGATCCAGGCTGCAGACCATTTCCGCCGCCTGAAAGAGGTTAATATTCGGAAGGAGAATCGGAATACACCCAAATACCCCGACGAAATCATTCAGAGTTGCAATGGCGAGATCTGGTTGTCCAAGCCTTGAAGCTGTCGTAGCCGCGCCGCTAGAAGATCTCGGTCAGGCGAGTTGGGCCAGGAGCGAAAATACGAAACACCTTTGATAAAGACACTCGAATCCGGCCTCTAAGGCACATCGTGCACTGATGCCGTCGCAGATACCTGGAGCAGTCTGAGGACCAGGATTCTGTTAACAGATTGCTTGCACAGAAATAAGGTACTAACGATGATTCCGGGGCGAGCTAGCATCTGGCGAAGCCGAGTGGCAGGGTTTGTTGACAAAGGTCCATCCGCGTAATTTATGGCATCCAAACGGGCGTTGTAGTAGCGAGCGGTAGTGGAAACCGGTCGAGCTTCGAGAGCTTCAATCTTGGCGCTCCATGTTTCTGAAAACGTGGGGGGGAGACTGAGGACGGGGGACATTGAAGGCGGTGGTCCAAATTGGCGGGAGGTTCAGGGTTTTATAATGGCCTGTGTATTTACGGGAGATTTTAATGTCGGCTTTTGAGAAATGCAACCGCCAGATTAGCGCCGCATCACTGCTAGAACTTTGAGAAGGCCTTGGCGGAGGACGAGTGGGATCACAAGGTAAGGTTCGAGGCCAGCAGCTGGATCTAAAATTAGTTCTACGGAAGATATGAATGGACACCCATCTACTTAAGGCTTCCTGTCAATGAAACGTGCCACCGCAGAGTGTACTTTGCCGAAGGTTTGCCCCTGAAGGGGAGAAGACTTCATGGGAGGCCTCGCAACTAGGTATCCAGAAACCAGTTGAGCGTTGTCCCAAAGTAAGGAATGTCCCTCCGTGTAATAGGTGCTCTCCAGAGCCGCGTTAATGTATTGACGTAGTATGTGTGGGCCGTAAAAATCGCTGGCGCGGAGGTGTGGACTCGGAGAAAGCCAATTCCGGCCACCGGAAAGACTGGTTGTTGCTATTCAAAGAGAAGTAAAAATCAGACATGTCGGATCAGTGCACTCTGCCAAACTCTGATCGGTGATAAAGTAATTGGGATTCATCTCGTATGTGGAAAAATTCGCATTTGCCTTGGAACGGATAAAAAGCACAGGACCCGGAGACACAGGGGACCGGCGGCGACGGAGACTCGGAACTTTATCAAGTTCGTAAGGCCTGGACGTGCGTATTGTTTCGGATTCAAATCCATGTAACTTTCAATAAAAGACGAGAGTATGTTGTTCTTTTAAAATTTGAAAATAACGCTCAACCTATTGAAAAGGAGTGTAAACAACAGCAGCAGCTATCTCCCCAGTTTCCCAGTCATGGTCCAGGAAGATTCTAGCCTCAAGCTCTAAATCGAAGATGAGTTGCCGCGGCGTCGGGGTCCGTGGTTAGCTTGAACCCAATTGAAGTGAGCTTCCAAAAGCGGCCACTGAGAAGCCGTTACGGCCAGATAAAGTGCCTCTCGCAACCACTACCGGCTTGACATGACAAGAGAGAGCGTAGTACCCCGGTTCCCATCCTGCTGTCTTCAAAGTGTGTTCCGGAGGTGAAAGGCAAATATTAACTTTGGTCTTGTTGTGACGCGATCATTCCTCCTTACAGGAGCGCGTCGAAACGCGTTTTGCGGCGAGGCTGTTTGCGGGGAGCTGCTTGAATCGAAGTTTCTCCACCGCCAACGCCGACGGCACGTAATCTCCCCGACTGCTGCAAGAGGGTCGTACGAGCGCTTGGGCTTCGAGTCCCGTCCAGACACCTTGGTGAATGCAAACGAAGTGCTGTTTACGAAATCTGTAACCTCGAATCGCGAGCTGAGGCTGATCCGGGCCGCCTCGGAAATGCTCCTGGGCGGGGAGTCTGCGGGCGACGGGCTCGGATTGCCTATCGCAATGTATCGGGATGCCGAGGCAGTCGAGTGGAGTTAAGGAATAGTCGTGCTGCCTCCCGCGCCATTCTCCGCTGAAAAGGAGTTTTCTGTTGGTGGCAATCCACTCTAACTCCACTTCCTTTTCCAATATGGAAAGAGCATGAACTTGGCAACTACAGCAGCGGGCTTCCGCTCGAGCACAAGGAACCAGGGACGCCCGAATCCCGTTTCGCCCATGTACTAAAGCGGGGGCTTTGCAGCTCGTCTTGGAATAGTCTATTCATTGCAGTCCCCAATGTCTTTGGTTTCTGAACAAGAATTAGCTCAACATGCAAGCCGCGACAGTTGCTGGATCATCGTCCATAGTAAGCAGCAATTGATAGCAGCGTTTGATTCCAGCTGACGACTCGCGAATAGAGAAGGTCTACGACATCACCGATTTTTTGGATGGCACGTAAATTCCCTTGTGCTAGAATTCAGCATCGATCAACTTGCGTAGAGCACCCTGGGGGAAGCCGAATAATTCTCAAATACGCCGGAAAAGACGCCACGTACATTTTTCCAAGGCCGATATGATACCCTCTCATCATTTACAAGCGCGGCCTATGAACCCATCCACCCACCCGACGTCATAGCGAACAATCTACCTCCAGAAAAACAGTGCGTCTGTTGCTCCAAATCTTCCGTATCTCGTACAATGTATCTCTTTCAGTATTGGCTACGCGGAGTCGAGTTTAAGCGCTACCGAGCGGCCTCAAACTGAAGCAGAGAAGAAGAGAGAGCTTGTGCTCGCCTCTAGACCGCCTCTAGACGAAGTCCTCAATTTGCACGATTTCGAAGTTCGTCCCATCGAGCTTTGGTTTATTTACTTTCTCATGTTTTCAGGCCGTCGCCAAAGCTGTGCTCCCAGATAAAGCATGGGCTTATTACTCTTCAGCGGCAGACGATGAGATCACCGTTCGTGAAAACAGAGCAGCCTATCAGCGGTGAGTTTGAATGCGGGGCGTGCAATAATTGTTGAGGTCTCAACCTTAATAGGGTCTGGTTCTGTCCCCGCGTCCTGCGCGATGTTACGTCTGTCGATTGGTCAACAACGATCCTCAACCAGCGATCGTCCCTTCCGGTATACATCGTAGGTCAAGCGCACTTGGCGTATTGCATCATACCGATTAATTTCCCAGTCCGCCACTGCTCTCGGTAAACTCGGGCACCCCGATGGGGAGCTCAACTTGACGAGAGCCGCAGGCAAACAGGGTATCATCCAGATGGTCCGCGACGCTTGTCCAGCACACGCTTCATACGCTGATTCTCTCACTGATTTAGATTCCCACTTTAGCTTCGTGCTCTTTCGATCAAATCGTCGATGCAGCACAACCTGGCCAACCCCTATTCTTGCAACTGTGAGTAGCTGTGTTTTTGTGGCGCTCTTTATTCTCAACGCGGGCAGGTATGTGAATCGAGACCGCGAGATCACCAAGCGATATGTCCAGCACGCCGAGAAGCGGGGTGTCAAGGGCTTGTTCATCACCGTAGACGCGCCTCAGCTTGGCCGGCGAGAAAAAGACATGCGCATGAAATTCGTCGACGATGGCGCCGGTGCCAAAGTCCAAGAGGGCCAGTCGGACGTCAAGAAGGACCAGGGGGTTGCACGGGCCATCAGTGTAACTTTCAACTACCGTGCTGCATTGCTCTCCTCTGAGTTTTTTGTAGTCCTTCATCGACCCTAGCTTGTCATGGAAGGATATCCCTTGGTTCCAAAGCATTACTAAGAGTAACCATTGCCCAAGATTTCGTCGCGCGGCTGCTAACATATGGCCCTCAGTGCCCGTCATCCTCAAAGGGATCGCGAGTCCGCAAGACGCCATCATGGCGCTCGAAGCCGGCGTGCAGGGCATCGTCCTGTCCAATCATGGCGGCCGCCAACTCGACCAGTCTCGCTCCGGCCTCGAAAACCTCGTGGACATCGTCGCGGCGCTCAAAACGCGGGGTCCTTGGCCAAACCCGAATTTTTCCGTGTTCGTTGACGGCGGGGTGCGCCGCGCTAGCGATGTTCTCAAGGCGCTGGCTCTCGGTGCCTCGGCTGTATGTTCCAAGCTGCTGATGGCCTGCTTTCATTAATGACTCTTGTGAATCCCAGGTCGGGATTGGCAGAGGCTTCCTCTATGCCTTCAGTGCTTATGGGCAGCCTGGAGTGGAGAAGGCCATTGAGATCCTTCGGGTATGTCCCGTCTGTTCAGGCTACGTCTCGATTTTTCAATTGACGCTCTGTTCCAGGACGAGTTTGAGATGAATATGCGGCTGCTTGGGGCCCGGAACTTGAGCGAGATTGGTCCTGATATGGTCGACGCGAGTGCTCTGCACGCACACGCCGGCCTCACGCCTGAGGATGCGCTTTCCACTGCGACATGTCAGTCCCCTCGCTTTTCATTTTCGCTAGTGCCTGGATTTATATGCAATTAGATCAACCACTGCGCCTGGCCCAATTCCGGGATTCGAAGCTCTAGTTTGATGTATACATACAATGAATATACAGTATTCTTATATGGAATCGACAGGATTATCCAAGTGGATAACGACCAAGTAGAGATCACATAGTAACCCCTGCAGCCTTCATGAGGTCTTTGACCTCGATATCTGGAACGGCAACCATATATATTGGAACTCGATGAATGTTGGATGGAATTCTGCTCACGATCTTCGGTGTTTTGCATGCGGTGGGCTAAGGTACACTGGTTGCCTGTGAAGGTATCATTGGCTCCCCGAACTGCCGTCGGTTTGTCGACGTACCTGGTCCCAGAATAAAATCACCGCCAAGCTGAGCGACATTACCCTGTTTGCCGATGAGAGATGGGGCGCTGAGACCGTCCTGTAGCGGTGTCAAATTTGATTTCACGCGCAGCCCACGAAACCGACCTTTATGCTCTTGAAAAGATTGGCTGTGTAGCTTAATTTCACATAACTGGGTTTCTGGCCCGCTGGCGCCGTGGCCGTGTTCTCAATGTCCATTCCAAGCGCGTGGTATAATTTGCGGGTTGGGTCCGCGTAGATTGCCCCCTTGAACTTGGTACTCTCTTGGGTATGCATGAATCGACTGGCAGCGCAGCGTTTGAGACCTGATATTTACCAAGATAGTTCTTGAGTACGATCCATTCGCCACAGCCGACGACGACGATCTTAGCATCAGCAGCTTCCAGTGCGGGTTCAGTCACGGCATTTAGGTCCTCAATATACATCTGGGAATGATGTTATTCAGACTCTTAAGAAACCTTCACGCTTGCCTTGCATGACTGTAAAATGGACATGAGATAAGTATGTGGGCGCAATGGACATACTTACTCCACAGAAAAAGTGGCCTTGGTAGATTCGAATGAGATGGCGGGGGGATAGCTCATGGAAGCTCACGAATAAATATGACCACCGTTTTCTGGGTCGCGTAGATCGAACCAAAGTCAACCTCGGTGCCTGTAACGTCGAAGATCTTGCATTTTGCTGCCTGTTCAAGAGCAGAGGTTTCTGGGAGAGTATCACGAAGGGACATGCTGAGGGTCGCTATTTCAAGTTCGAATTCGTTGCCAGTGCATTCCGGCTACCATCGCCGGGCCCCGGATCACCACGCGGTCATCGGGAAGGAATTCAAATTGATGGTCTGCAACAAGAAAGGTTTTCAACTGCTGCTCGTCTGGCCCTGGGGTCATTTTTCGGAGGACTAGGTATCAGAGTTAGTACCTGCGTGGGACAGGAGGTGTAGCATGAGTGCGGGCTAACCTGGACAATCCATTGTTGTTCAGCTCGCTGCTTACCAATGACCATTCAATCAGTGGCTGTGCATGTCATCATCACCTTAGTTTGGACGACCCAGAAACCTTCAGACCTCCAGGACAACTTTTCAGGACTCGGCTTGGTCCAATGTCTGGCCCAGAAGAACAAGACTCGCTATTTAAGGACGAAACTGCGCGCAAGGTGCCCCCCCTCACTCGTCCGGGCGACGTCGAGGCTCCAGTTTCCGCCTAGTTATGTCATTGTGGGCATCTACAGGCTTTTCACAGATAAAGTAGGTTATTAAGCTCCAGATTCCCGTGGTTTCTCCTGTTCAATGTGATATAAAGCTCCTGTATGCACCTGCCTGGGAAAAATGCAAGCATGGCGTACAACGCGGCGCGACTGTCGGGCTTTTCTGGGTTGGCCTCTGCGTGGAATCTTCCCCTGCCAATCTCCTCACACTTTCCGTCGACAGGCGTTATTTACGTTTGGCATCCAGAAGAAATTCATAGAGCTTTTCTTGGCAAAGTGGGGATATATATATATGTAATCTTGCCTGATTCAGCTCACGCGGCCCCGCAGCTCTCCGCGCGTAACGGGTCTCTCCAATGATACAATGTTTGGCTACAAGATCCCATTCAGTGTGCATACATGTAGGCTCAATTGCGCTCTGCTGGCATGGAGAGTGATTTACTGTTCACAGATGCTGCTGTCCTTCTCCTTGGCTCTCAGATCACGTACATCCTGCGCTTCTTCCTCGCCAAAAACATCCACATCGCGCGCGACCGCGCATGGGAGCAAACAGTAGCCTCGCGTGGCAAAGGCCCCGATTTCTGGTTCGTCACTACTATTTCTTTCCCCGACGGACGCAAACATGATGTTCCAGGATTCCATACGTCGAAGTACGGCTTTTTCGTGTTGCAGGCCATTTCTGACGCTCATCTGAGGAATGGAATGTCCCTCCCCGCGTCGTAGTCAACACGTGGACTAAGCGGTTCCAAAAAAAGTGGCTCGGAGGTGTTGGCCTCATGCTCATTAAGCGGGGTTCGTAGTAGTAGCCGCATCCACGTTTGACTCACCGCCCCATTGCCAGTTCTTCTCCTGCCATTCAACTTTTACCCCTTTGTCGGCGTAATTATCTCGGCGTGGTTTAAGGGATTGGCAACTGCACATGGGCTCCATAGACAAGTATGTCTTCTCATTGACAACGGTTTATATTCCCCAACGTTACCCACACAGTACTTTACTGCCAAAAGAATGACCGACCGCGAGATCGCGGTCTTTATGGAAGAGCGAAAATGGGACTATCGCAGTGAGTTGTGTCTTCGAATACGCACTCACGGGGGCATGAATGTTTTGCAGCGTTTGGGTTTACCGCCGCGTTCCTTGAAGGGCTTCCGATTATTGGCCTGATTTTCACCTTATCCAACCGCGTGGGGGCGGCTATGTGGGCTCACGGTCGGCTTTTCCCTCCCGAATTCCTCCTTGTCGTCGCCTCACGCTCCCGCAGACTTGGAAAAACACCAGCATTTTGTTGCCGCCTCGCGAGCGCGCGAAGTGGCTGAATGAACGAGGGATCTCACGCTGTACATAGACTCTTGACATCATACGCCGCCCACATAAGGCCGTGCTAATACAGCAGTTCTTGTTTCATTGTATTTGGTGGTTCTATTGTTCTTTGCTCAAGACCGTCAATACTCTGCGCCTCCCCTACCCACCGCCCCCGCTCAGAGATGCCCTCCTTTTTCCCACCTAACAGCAGTATGCATATCAGCGGGGGCGTCTTTAACCAGGTCACGGGGGGGAGTCTAACCCAAACATTTAATTCGGAACAGCCGACTGGGTCGCCCAACATTAGAAGGCGGGCGACAACGGATTCGTCTGCCCCAAGGGCTAATCGTGCGAAGTTATGGTCTTCTCGTTCGTTTATGTAGCTAAACATATAACCAAGGTCGTCGCGGGACTGGCAGCCAGATCCCCGAAGCAGCACGCGGCGGTAGGGGTGGTCAGAGTGCTGGTGGTGGGTCCTGTATTACATTGCTCAAGCCATTCCTTATGATTATTTTGCTTGCCGCTCAGGACACTTCCAGCCCAGTCGCCCTCCGCCCACCAGCTCGCAAACATTCGACGGGCAAATGGACCCATCTCGTCAATTCGGGGGTGCGAACTTGCCCCTCGCACTCCCAGACCCTCGTACAGAGTCCCAGCACCGCGAAGGTGCGGCCGATAGCCTCCGCGGCCCGGGGCGAAACCATGCCCAACGTGCGGGTGGCTCTGGTCAAGGGCGCAACGGGAACCACTCCCAGGCGCCTACGCAGTCCGCCCCGGTGCCGGTCCCCGGTTCGCGCCGCAACAATTCTTACTCTGCTGCCTTGAATCTCCACCGCACCGTGTCGGAACCGCAGCCAGAGACCAATAATGGAGAGGAGGGCATCAGCTCCAGCCCGCAGGACGCGGAGACGCCCATCCGGGCGCGGTCTATGACGCAACCCCAGGAGTTGGCGCCAGAGACCTTCCGCGACTCGGGGCGAATTCAAGGTCAGCGTGCGATGGGTAGACCTGGCCGAACGCACAGTGGGAACCACTCCCGCGCGCCTCCACAGTCCGCCACGGTTTCCATCCCCAGTGCGCGGGGTGCATCGCGGCGCAACACTTCCAACTCCACTTCCTCGAATCTTCACCGCACCATTTCGGAACCGGTCTTCGAGCCCATCAGCTCCAGTCCCGAGGACGCGGACCGGACCCCTGTCCAATCACCCTCTATGAAGCAACGCAGCCTCTCCGATAACGGGCCCGATTCTGGCTCTAGCAGCAGCAGCAGCCGAGGTTGACCAGTACTCTCGACATACTAGATAGCTTGCTGATGTCTAGCTCTCGATCCTACTCGTCTTGTTTTTCTTTGGTTTTACTTGTTGGCTGGGCTGTTTTCATACATCATTTTATACCCTGTACATATATACCAGTCTCCGTTCCGCGTTCTTCTTTGGTAGAATAACCGGTGTATAGTAGTGACTTGAAACTAGAATGCGGGTTTGCGTCATCCAAATGCCATGAGTATGGCGTCTATTAGGTCCAATAATAATTGAGCGCCCAAAGAACACGCGCCCCTTGTCATCACACAGCTACGCATCGCCCTCTGATGTGACGTTAAGGCGCTTTTAAGCAGCATTTTCCATGGGCAGAGACTTGAAATTAGGAGGAACTTATTAATTGCCTTTGTCGGTCTTTAACGGTTGTTTGTTTGCTGATGAATGATGTTTGTCTGCGTATATTATTATGTTGCGCATCAGTTGCGCTTTTTTGAGCGCTTGAGCTTCCACCACTTTAACAGCTTTTGTGTGTTCTAGACATGCTGTGTGGCGGCGACTTCTTTCTATTCTCTGAATGTTCCGGACACGTCACGAGTCAGCTTGATTACTGCTAAAAGATTCAAAGTTCTTCAAGCTCACGATTCCAATTTCAATCTGGTCGGACCTTACACGAGGCAACCTATCTACGAAGAGCCTCTGTATATGGAGGAACTATAATGGGATTATCGCAGGGAGTCGTGCCTTTAAATACGCGCTCGTAGGAAGTCTGAATGTTGTCCAGCGCTGGGTTCACCGCATTCCTCGACGGGCTTTCGATTATCACACTAGATCCAACCGCTCGGGGGTGGCGGCTATGTGAGCTCACGGTCGGCTTTCTCCCTCGAATTCGTTGTTGTCGCCTCGTTCTCCCCATTTTGCCGCGGCCAAGAAGTGGCTGAATGAATGCTCGATGGGGACATTATCCCACGGCTATACATAAGCGTGTATAAGATACTGGAACAATGCGAATCTCTTGTCATCTCACCGACGCCCACATAATCCTGTGCCACAGCATATTCGCCGAAACTTGTGTTTCTTTGTATTGACGGCTCCTCTCACTGCGGCCGTCAATACTTGGTTACTTCCCGCTACCCAACGTTCCCGCTCAAGATGGCCGCCTTTTTCTCAAACTGCAAAGATTTTGAGATTAGCGGGGGTGTCTTCAATCAGATTACGGGGGGGAGTTTGACGCAAACTTTCAATTCAACGACTCAGCAGACGACTGGGTCGCATAACTTTGGAAGGAGGGCCACAGCCGATTCGTATTCCCAAAGGACCAATAATCGTGCGAGGCTATTGTCGTCTCGTTCGTATTTGTAGCTAAACGAGTAGCCAAGGTCGTCGCGGGACTGACGGCCAAATCCCGGAGGCAGCACGCGGCATGTACAGGGGTCGGGGTCAGAGGAGTGCTGGAGGTGGGTCCCATATTTCCTTGCTCAACTTATTCCTTATGATTCTTTTACTTCTCCTTCAGGACACTTCCAGTCCAGTCGGCCTCACCCCACCAGCTCACAAACGTTCGGCGGGCAAATGGGCCCTCCTCACCAATTCGGGGGGGCGAACTCGCCCCTCGCACTCCCGGACCCTCGTGCGGAGTCCCAGTCCCAAGAAGAGGAGCTGACAGCCCAGATCCTCCACGGCTCGGGACGAAACCAAGGCCAGCGTGCGGGTGGTTCTGGCCAAGCGCACATCGGGAACCACTTCCGCGCGCCTCCGCAATCCATCCCGGTCCAGATCCCCAGGTCGCACCGCGACAATTATAACTATACTGCCTCAAATTTACACCGCACCATGTCGGAACCAGAGCCGGAGACCAATAACGGAGACGAGGGCATCAGCTCCAGCCCGGAGGACGCGGACGAGACACCTGTGCATTCGCCCTCTATGAAGCAACGCAGCCTCTCCGAGGACGGGCTCAACTCTGGCTCTAGCAGCAGCCGCAGCTGAGATTGACGCTGGTACTCATGTCCATACTTACTATATGCCTTGCTACTGTCGAGCTGTCGATCTTGCTCTCTTTTGGTTTGTTTTACCTTTCGCTGTGGCGCAATAATTCAGACTCTGTGCATGTATACCAGTCCCCGTTCCGCATTTTCTCTGCATTTTTCTCCAGCATAACCGGTGTATAGTATTATCATCAAACTAGAATTCCGAGTTTTTTAGCTTGTTCTAATAATAATTAAGCGCGCAAACGCCCACAGCCCAGCTGTCATCACACAGCTACACAGCTCCCTTTGATATGCGCTTTTAAACACCCACAGCAGCATTGTCATGGGCGGACAGAGACTTGAAATTGGGCGGGAATTATTAATTGCCTTTGTCGGCCTTCGGCGGTTGTTTGCGCATATTATTTTACGCATCAGTTGCGCTCAAGCGTTTGAGCGCTTGAGCTCTTCCACCGCTTTACAGCTTTTGTGTTGCTGTGTGACAGCGTCCTAGTATTCTGAATTTCTCGTCACTCTGCACGTTCCGGCATGTTCTTAATGGACAGCCTTTGTCTATATCCGTCCCTCACAAAGCCAGCTTGATCCATCCTCAAAAACAACCCGCCACCCTCTCCAAGTGTCCCTCGCAATGCCTTTCTTTGAAAACGCAACCAACTTCAAGATTACGGGGGGCACCTTCAATTCCGTGAGCGGCGATTTGAACCAGTACCACACCCAGTATTCGCAATTCACCACCGATTCGTACAACGACGGCGGCGCGGATGGAATCCGCGGACACGGACACTCATATCACCCTTACGAGCCGCGAGCTTCTCGCGGGCGCACCTCGCATCCTCGTCCTCAGGCCCAGCAGCGGGGCGCGCCCATTGGTTATACCGAAGACTACGATGACTACGATGACAGTGGATCCGCAACTTACGGCGGATACGACGAGTACGAGGGACGAAGTACGGACGATCGCCGCTACGACGACGCATACGGCAGAGGAGGACGCGAGTTTACAGGTGGGGAATACAACGAAGTTGGCGGGAATCACAACTACCGTTACGCTGCGCACGAAATAAATCGGACAGGACCGCAGGGACCTCACTGTAGGTTGTTTCTTTTGCTCTTCGCAATTTCGACTTCAATCTGGTTCAGACTTTACACGAGACGTGCCGAGTAATCCGGCTTTCTACGAACCTCGATACGAAAACCCTGGCGCTGAAGAAACCTCTCCAAATCACGATGGTGAGTTGTGCGTTCAACATCGTTGGACTGGTACCAAAAAAATGCTAGGACGTTCGGATACCCCTCTGGGCAGTGACGACATTCACCTTGTTGATGAAGATATTACAATGGTTAACGCCACCCCAAACCCAGCAGCTGTCGTCGCAGAGCAGTTTCCCCCTACCGCAGCACAGTCGCCACTCCTTGCGCAGTCCCCCCCTGCAGCACAGTCGCCGCCTGCAGTACCCGCTGGGCAGAATTCTTCGACTATTGAGCGAATGAGGATGAAGATGAGAAACATGGATATCAATGACGGAGGACAGTCGCCGACTGGAGAGATCGATGGCGAGACGCCTGCCCCTTCCACATCGGAGACCAAGAAGCAGAAGCCAGGATCTTTCAGTAAAGTGTTTCGTCTTGGAACGAAACGCGACTTGTAGTTGTAGCAATATTATTTCTTCTAAATCTGTTTCTTTCGATTGTGGAACAGCTCGAGTGGCTTTGCTAGCGTGTGCACTGGTATAAGTCTGTGAAAATTAAAGCTTAAATAAAGACCCGCGGAGGCAGATGCTGTGCCACAGGAGGAGGAGGAGGATGTATTAACCGCTGAACCAATTTAGATCTCGGAAAGCTGTTCCCGTTGTATGTACACCACGTTCTATCGGAAATGTAGCGCCTGTATCTTTCCTCCTCCACCATGACCCCCATGACGCACTATCCGTCTGCTGGACCCAATACTCGCACTTTGAATGCCACTTTCGACATCTCCGAGACGGTCTTGACGACATTGACCGCTGCTGCTCAATATACCCCACTTCCGTTTCTTCAGCAAGCCTCTGTATTAGCGCTCGCCATTCTCAACACCGTCCGAGTACGTCTCCCATGGCATATATTGTGCTGTTGATTGTACTAACCCAGCCCAGGCTGCGAAGGTCTGTATGCGATTCCCACTTCCCCCTCCCGCTAATCCCTTTATGTCCGCCCTCGCAGGATAACAAAGAGTCGTTCAAACATCTCGCCAACGATGCTTGTGAATTGGTGTCTGCCATTGTGTGTGTGTACAACGATATGGTGAAAGACGGGCAAGAGCCGTCCCCCGGCCTCAAGAAACACGTCGAGGATTTGATTGGGTAGGAGGCTTTGTGCTTCTGCTTTCTCCCCCCCCTGACCTTCTTCAACAGTCTGCTGCAGAATATCAACCAATTCGCGAGTAAGCATGCCTCAAATGGCACCATGTATCGCATGGTGAGGCGAACCTCGGATTATGGGAAGATTCAAATGTACCGAGGAAAGCTCAGACAAGCATTAGACGTTTTCGGGGTAAATTCAACGGGGCTGTCATTCCATTCAACACAATATTCACTCTTCCTCAGCTTCAATCCAGCATCTCGATCCACGAAACTGTGATGCAGATACTCAAAGAGCTTCGGGAACGGGAAACCCAAGAGAAGACAAAGAAAGAGGAGACGCCACCTCCGCCACCAGAGGCAAATCCTTGGGGAAATCTATTCGGACACGTATCGGGGAACGTCACAATGAACAATATCGCAGGCAACCTAGAGTTCCACAGCACAGAGCATCGCACGACTATCGTAGATTCGTTTAATGGCAGCAATTACAGTTCGTCCGACCGAGACGGGCGATGGAGAGACAATGATTCGTACTGAGTATCCGATAGTAGCCACTTTGTGTATTTTCTACGCTGGTACATCTTATGTAGCACTATCTATCATCATGCATTTAAACTGGGGGATGAAGAGGAGTCGCCGTAGGAGTCTCTGAGGAAAGAGAAGGAGTCTACTGGGTATCCGAAGGAGGAGTCTTGGTATCGACTCAGACGGCAACGAAAGCGAGATACACAGACTGGCAGTTGGCCTTCGTATAGTGAGGGTGATTTAAAACTGGGTCGAAAACGACGTCCACTCTTCCGTTAGCCGTCGTATTGGGGCAAAGGGCGAAGAGATCGCTGCGACTGTTGCCAGCGAGGACTTGCGGGCCACTTGGACCCAGTTGGGGGTTGTTCATTACGCAATAAGCGGCGGCCGCAGGTGGGGGAAATTGGGACGTAGCGAAGGTCGGCGAGCCACCAGATACGAGAGGGAGCGACGTCGTCCTGAATTGGGGCTGCGATGTAGACTTTGGCAACAGTCCGCCGGCTGTGAGCTCCTCAGAGGTGAAAACTCCACTGGCGGTCTGCGGGGCATTACGGTTTAGCTGAGCTGATCGAGGTCCAGAGAGATATGGGCTTACCGAAAGGATAGACCAGCTCAATTTGATGATAGTGTTAACCATGATGACATGTAGAGGAACGGAAGCCGGCCCAGTTTCCGGAGCGTCGACAAATACGGCTTCCAGGTTGAAGTCACCGGCTCGCGTCGACGAGAGACAGAGCTGGCCCGCTGTGTCCTGGTATACCATTAGTGCGCCGGAGCCGCCGCAGAACTCTGTGGTATTCGCCACACACGCCATACGGCACTTTTCATCGGCCAATGCAGGTGCGGTCGGCAGCGAGTTGCTACACCCTGTGCTGAGATTAGCAAGTCCGTGGCCAACAGAAGAAATAAACACCCACAGCACTCCGTGCCAAATTCCACCCCAGCCACCGCAAAACCGTTGGCGTTGCAGGCAGTTGTACAGCTCTCCACTGTCACTTTTCCGTCTGCGGTGGCGATATTGTGAGGTAGAGTTCTGGGATTGATGCTGTCCCTGTATAGTACGTGAGTACGCGATGCAAACGTTTGAAATGAAGTATAGCATACGAAAAGCAGCCCGTGTATTGCCAGGTATCGACTGCCGGGGTGATGGTCGGGAGCGCGGAGCCATCCCAAAAGAGATTGAGGCGATTTCCCGCCCCGCAGAACTCCGTCGCATCGCCAGCGCAGGGCACATTGCACTCGGAAAGCTCCACCGGTAAGCCGGAATCCTGGGGCGCGTGGTCGCAGTCTAAAGCTCAAACTTTTAGCCGCGAATTCGAGAAGTGAAAGAAAGCGTAACGCACAGCATTCCGAGCCGAATTCGACTCCGGCGAAGCCGAAGCCTCCGGTATCACAAAAGGCGAGACATTTTTCGATGGTCATGTCAGCGCCGGCTGTGGAGGACCCCAGGAGCGTGCGCGAAGAGCTGACATCACTGTAGGGGACTTCAATGGATTGTCGTCAGACCGTCGACCCCTAGATCACTAACGTGAAGCATCCTTGTGCGCCCCACGTCCCAGGCAGGGCTACCTGCCTGGTCTGCACGGTGAGACCCACAACAACCTGAAAACAAGATGAGTCGTTGAACAAACACCAACGATGATGCTAGACTTGCCTGGGGCAGCAATAATGCGACCATTGAGAAGAAGGAAGTTGTCATCGTTGGGAGACCTTGGGTGTCTGAAAGGTCTGCCGGGGCCTTTATAGCTCCAGTCTGGCTCCAGTCTTAGGTAAAGTGCCCCAGGTAAGTAGGGCCAGGCACATACAACGACGTGATGTATGGTCCCTCGGTCCCTTGTCCTATGCTGAGATGCCGTCCGCCGGACTAAGAGTTGCTATTACATTTTGACCGCGTGTGAAGTCCTTTCATTTGGCTGCTAGGCAGTGGGTCTATCAAGCGTTAAGGAAGTTCAGCGAGAGTCTACTCCTGCGCAGGGAAGAGGCAAACGTTCAAGCCAAGGTACGCTTGAGCCGTCAAGTAGAAGCGATGTCATCAGGATTCAGACCTGCGGTGCCTTGCCTGTCGAACCACCTGGCAGTCGCATTTTTTGTTTAGGTGCTTGTGTGCTCGGATCCAGCTGAATCACTCCGGTGGATTTGAGGAACGTTTTGTCAAGTCGATGGCAGTGGCATAAGTGGCATGAGATTGCGGAGTGGCAGGCCCGTATTGCAGAGACGATAGAGAGATGTTTGGGCAGTGGAGTTGAATGAAGGAGTGACGAGAAGCCTAGGCCAGGAAAAAGCCTGGTGCCAAATAGCGGAGCGGGATTCTGTCAATCGTACGGCTCGTAGAATGCAGCCTGTCTAGACGATTGATGTCTACGACTAAATTCACAGCCGGAGAATACGATAACGTAGGGCACCTCGCTTACTTTTTGGAATCTGCCGATAAAATGTAATTGATGGAAGCTACCTGTGCTGCACCGTCTGCCTGCCTACCGCCAACTGGTCCGCAGCCTCGCTTTCGGAATCAGACAGCATACTGGTTTCTCTGGGATCCCGGGCTCTAGCCTTGGCAGAAGCTGCAGATAAAGAGAAGCTCAGAGATGTCCCAGTAGCAGTACTCCAATTTTTGCTCCTCGAGGAAATGGAGAACGGGAAGACGATCACGGGAATCCTTGCTGTCAAAATCGACGCTTGGCCGCGGTGTACCGTTCCGCGACGGTTCTCATGGGACCTAAGAGCGACATATTAAACGCCCCCTTATCAGAATCTCCTCGTCTCTTGCAACCATGTCAAACGCAGCACACCCTCTGGATCCCTTGACTCCTGACGAAATTGCCGCAGTCTGCCTCACGGTTCGCAAGCACATCGCGACAGAAACAGATGTCAAAGCTATCAAGTTCATCACTTGCTGTCTCCTTCCTCCTCCTAAGAAAGCCGTGCTCGCTGTTCTGGGCATTCCCTTGGCTCCTGGAGCAAAACCGGAAGCCCCTAGTCCCATAATCAGAAAGGCAGATGTCGACGTATGTTCGCTTAAGTCATCTTTGTGTCTTGCTTGCCTATCCTTGCGTAGATTCTGGACCTCGTGAATGGGTGAGCAGCTTCGAGCGCGCAGGAGAGACATGGCTTAAATTAATATAGGCGCTCCTACAACGCAACTGTGTCGTTGCAGGAGACGGGATGGAAGCTGGACACCCTTGATCTTCTACAAGACGGATTACAACCTCAGATCTCTGTCGAAGAGCTTGTTGCCTGCGAGCAGATAGTCAAGAACGACCCCCTCGTCCAGAAATTGGCGAGAGACGTCGGTGTTCTCCCGGAACAGATCCACTGCGATGGATGGGCCATTGGATACGACGAGCGTTTCCCGACGAGTAAGCGTATCCAACAAGGCCTTCTCTTTGCGCGATTCTCCCGTCACGACAATCTTTATGCACATCCTATGGTGGGTACCGTCAAAAATGAAAGTACAGCACTGAACTAGCCCCAGGATTTCATCCCAGTGGTCGATTCGAATACAGAAAAGGTGATACATATCGGTGCGTATCCTTACTTATAGTCCTTTCGCCCATTCATGTTCGAATACCAGACTTCGCCCCACACTGGAAACCCTCACCAAACGGCCCGGTCCTCTCCACCGCGACTACAGAGGCCCCGCCACTCGACACTCCAGACCACCTCGCACACTCCCAGCGCGAGCGCATCCCCCCGCCGCGGAAAGCCTTCGACTTCCTCCCCGACCTCATGGCCACCACGGAGAACAACTTCGCGCCGCGCGCAGACGTCAAGCCTCTGCACATCGAGCAGCCCGAGGGTGTGAGCTTCAAGATCGCGGGAAATCAGTTGGAGTGGCAGAACTGGAAGATGCACATCGCGTTCCATCACCGCGAGGGCATCGCGCTGTCAACGATCACGTACAACGACCACGGTGAGCTGCGCCCCGTTTTCTACAGGCTCTCGCTCGCGGAGATGGTGGTCCCGTATGCGGCGCCGGAACACCCGCATGCGCGGAAATTTGCTTTTGACATGTACGTGTCCAACTTCGTTTGTTTATTCTTTCCAACTGTTATACAGCGGCGAATACGGGATGGGGGTCATGGCGAACGAACTGACTCTAGGCTGCGACTGCGTGGGTCAGATACACTACCTGGTGCGTGTGCTCATTTCGAGAAAACAACGACGCTTGTGCTGATAGCAACACGCAGCCGGGTGCCTTCGTCAAGCACGACGGCACGTCGCATATCCTGGAGAACTGCATCTGCATCCACGAGGAGGACGCCGGCGTACTCTGGAAGCACACCGACTACCGTCCGGGCGGGCGTTCCCAGACCGTCCGCCGGCGCCGGCTCGTTGTGAGCATGGTGTGCACGCTTGCAAATTACGGTTCGTTGTTCTTTTCCTTCTCGCGATCTGCGGCGCTGACCGGGGAACAGAATACATCATGAACTACATGTTCTACCAAGACGGGAGCATTGAGCTCGAGATCCGCCTCACGGGCATCCTCCAGGCCTACCTTGCGGCGGACGGCGAGCCCAATCCGTACGGGACCACCGTTGCACCGAATGTCAACGCGCAGAATCATCAACACATTGTATGTATTACCCCAATTCTCACTGCAGACGGGCACTAATCACCAGTGCCACCGCAGTTCTCCGTGCGCGTGGACCCCATGGTCGACGGGCTGCGGAACTCCGTCGTCGAGACAGACATCGCGTCCGTGAACGCGCCGACAGGGTCTGCGGAGAACTTTGCCGGGAACGCATTCAGCGCGACGGACACGGTGCTCAAGACCGAGGCGTCGCGGGACTACGAGTACGCGACGGAGCGGCGCTGGCGCATCGTGAACCCCGCGCGCAAGCACTACAGCACAGGCAAGGCCGTGGGATACGCGCTTGGCGTGAAGGGCGGCACACTACCGTTGATGACCAAGCCCGACGGGTGGGTGGGGCGCCGCGCGGAGTTTGCGAAGAAGGCGCTGTGGGTGTGTCGCGAGGTGGAGGGCGCGAAGGGGGGGCGGATGTGGCCTGCAGGCAAATATGTGCCCCAGGCGCGCAACCCGTTGCCGGACTCTGTGGGCGAGTGGATCAAGGGAGAGCAGAGCGTGGAAAACGAGGACATCCTGGTGTATCTGACCGTCGGTCCGTACTTTCCTCCCTCGTCTACTTAATCTCGGCGGCTCACCGGATCTCTAGGGGTGACTCACATTCCTCGTCCTGAGGACTGGCCCGTGTGCGTCACGTTTCTCTTGTTCGTCTAATTTTCATCGTTGACTCCTTGTTAGCATGCCTGTCGAGAGCCTCAGCGTCACGTTCAAGCCGCAGTCGTTTTTCGCTGCGAACCCCAGCATGGATGTCCCTGGTGTCCAAGACCCGCACAGCGTTCCAGCGTTCTCCTCTGGAACAACTCCTCCAACGACGTGTCACTAGCTGTTAGATGACACTGGAAATCCACTTGTACATATGTACTCTTAAGTTCACTTCATTATGCCAAAATCCTGTGCCAACTCTTCCGCGCTTCATTTTGACATTCGGAACATACATCCCGTCCAGTAGTGCTCGGTGTTCATTGACAGCTGGGGGGATGCAAGCGGCTGATCAAGCTGTATTGACCTGGGACGACGAGAGACTTCAAGTTGAAGGCCAAGCCAAACTGTATGACGTGGTGATATGATCCGATATTCGGCATCCGGTCCAAGCGCTGAATCATGATCGAATCGGTCAAATCAAAACCGGAATGAACGATATAGCGCCGTCCCTGAAATGGTTTCAAGAAGAGCTTTTCCTTAGCTTGTGCCGCGTGATATCATTTTTATCTTAATGAGAAGAGCTTGCTTCCGGAAGGTCTCCACAGTCCGAAGAATCATACTAACAAATTAAAAAACATAGAAAATAAGTGAATGGAGCCACGATACATGATGCATGATGGACCCACCCACTTTTTTCAGTTTCGCAAGAAAGGAAAAAAAATGCTGGGGACTGAGGGAGTCGAACCCTCGGCTCGTCGCATGCGCTAATTCTCGGTATTAGTTGTCCGATTACACACGGGCTCAACGGGTTGCTTCCATACCCGACGCGTGTTAACCACTACACTAAGTCCCCGTGAGGTTTTAGGCAACTTGGGTCTTATACTATCCAGAATTTAGAAAGCTTAATCTGGCTTTAATTTCTGCCACTGACAGCGCAATGACCTCCAGAAGGCGTGAGTACCGCCTACTCTGTTTATTTACTTGCGCCTTTTCGAAGAGAGATCTCGTGTAGATATCAAACGTTCAAGCTTTGCTTGGAGAAAACATCTACTTAGTGTGATCTCCGCATGGATATAATTATGAAGCTTGCGTGAGAGTCAAAATTTCAATTAAAAGGTACACTTCAGATATCCTGGCCATAGGCCACTCCCTGAAACTGGATAGTGTGAAAAAAATTGCAGCGATCATTGAATCTGTTCTTTTTTCTCACGGTTCAACCAAGTGCAACCAGTAGGTCAAAATAATCGCCTCCCGCCGATTTCTTGCGGTGTATGGATTGTAGCATCCAAGAATCCCAGAGTAAATAGTTGTGTCAATGTCGAACATGCAATTGTTCCTCGGCTAGTAATATATTGATGACTGCAACTCAAAAATTATTTCTTCTCGTCATCCAAGTCAGGACGAATATTAATATACCAAGTCCAGTACAATCTGTAAGAAGGAATCGACAACGTCAATTTATGAAGCGGAAGTTGGCGCGCAGAGGCCTGCATGGTACGCGGTGGAATGTCCGGTTGAGCATCAGGATCCAGATATTCTTGACAGAGGATAGAACGAACAAATCAGTCGGAGTGGACACAGAGAATCCACTAACTATTTATGAGCCCCGATAGATATCGTTTGAAGCTTTTGAAGGATGGAGAGAGGAAACCCAGATCCAGTCAACACATTGACGGTCAATGACTCATGGGCCTGCCCCGCAATTCAAGTATCTCCACCGATGCTTAAGCTTGGGAGCTTGTGTCCGTATAGGCGAAGGACATGTACAACAGCTGAGGAAGCTGAAACACGTCGAGGATTTAATTGGATCTGAGCATCACACCGTCACGACTATCATAAATTATTTTTTCCATGGCAGCAGCTCCAGTTGGTTCACTCCTTTAAAAGACAACAATTCGTACCAAGTATCCTAAGTATCTACTGGGCCCTTTGTATTTTTGCACGTGTCACTCAAATTGGTCAGAAACCTGGATCGGTGTGCTGGGGAAATTATGGATCCGTGGGAAAGTCTGGGTCTGTGGAAGGATCCGAGGGGGGGGTCTCCACGGGAGGGAGAGGCTCATCCGAGGTGGGAGCAGGGGTCTCTACGGGAGGGAGAGGCTCATCTGAGGTGGGAGCAGGGGTCTCTACGGGAGGAAGAGGCTCATCCGAAGTGGGAGCAGGGGTCTCTACGGGAGGAAGAGGCTCATCCGAAGTGGGAGCAGGAGTCTCTACGGGAGGAAGAGGCTCCTCCGAAGTGGGATCTGGGGTCTCCGTGGGGGGAAGAGGCTCCTCCGAAGTGGGGTCTGGGGTCTCCACGGGAGGAAGAGGGGTATCTGAAGTCGGAGCAGTCTCCGTGGGGGGAAGAGGCTCCTCCGAAGTGGGATCGGGGGTCTCCACGGGAGGAAGAGAGCTAGCCGAAGTCGGAGCAGTCTCCGTGGGAGGAACAGGAGTATCCGACGTAGGAGTGGTGGGAGGAACGAGCAGGTACACCTGTATTCTGCTGAAGCCGCCACAGAACTCCGTGGGTTCCGCCACACACGCCATCCGGCACTGGTCATCGCCCAATGCAAGTGCGGTGGGCAGAGCGTTGGCGCACCCTGTGCTCGGGTCAGAAGGCTCGCAGCTTGCGGAGAAAATAAACACCCACAGCACTCCAGGCCGAATTCCATGCCGGCCACTGAAAACCCATTGACACGGCAAGCGGTGATGCAGCTCTCGACTGTCACTTTTCCGTCTGCAGTGGCGATATTATTAGGCAAAGTGCGGGGATTGATGCTGTCACTGTAGAGTTGCATGAGCACGCCGAATACAACGTTCGAAACGACAGCATAACATACGCGAAGCAGCCCTGGTATTCCCAGGGACCGACTTCCTGGGGAAGGGTCGGGAGCGCGGAACCATCCGTAAAGAGATTGAGGCGATTTCCCGCCCCGCAGAACTCCGTCGCGTCGCCAGCGCAGGGCACATTGCATTCGGTAAGCGCCACCGGTAAGCCGGAGGCTTGGGGCGCGTGGTCGCAGTCTAAGCTCAAGCTTTTAGGTGCGAATTTAAAGTGAGGAGAACGCGCAACGAACAGCACTCCGAGCCGAACTCGACACCGGCGAAGCCGAAGCCTCCGGCCTCACAGAAGGCGATACACTTTTCGATGGTCATGTCAGCGCCGGCTGTGGAGGACCCCAGGAGAGTGCGCGCAAAGCTGATATCGCTGCAGGGGACGTCAATTAATTATCCTCGGACCCTCAGAGCTACGACTAACGTGACACATCCTTGTGCGACCCACGTCCCGGGCAGGGCTACCTGCCTGGTCTGCAGGGTGAGACCCACAGCAACCTGAAAACAAGATGAGTCGGCGAACGCGGACGCGAATTATGACTTTGGACTTGCCTGGGGCAGCAAAGAGCGAGCATCGAAAAGAAGGAAGTCCTCATCATTGGAGATGTTGGGATACTTGAAAGGTCTGCGAGGCTGCCTTCTTATAGCTCCAGCTTAGGTCCAGTGTTAGGTAAAGTACCCCAGGTAAGTCGGGCGTTAGCTGCGCCTCGGCTGCACGATTGAATACCAAGTCTTCTATGTCGCCGTCCAGATTCAAAACAGGCACAACGACATGATAGTTGGTCCCTTGGTCCCTTGTCCTATACTGAGATACCGTTCTCGCGACTGAGAGTTGCTATTAAATTTAAAACGTGCGTCAAGTTCTTTCATTTGGCTGACACCCATTCAATATTCGGCGTTCTCTGTGTAAAGCGTACAGAAGGTTCAGCGAGAGTCTACTCCTGCGCAGAGGAAATAGCCAACGTTCAAGCCAACGTACATACGCTTAACCCGTCAAGCAGAAGCGACGCCATCAGGATTCAGACTTGCGGTGCCTTGCTGTCGGCGAATGTGGAACCACCTGAGAAATATCGCATCGCATTTTCTTGGTCTTCCTTCACAATTATTCAGGTCTACAGAAGAGACATGAGAGTCCGACAAGTTCGGAGGACTGGTAGCGGTCTTACAGCTGCCTCGACTATCCATCGGCGGAATGAGGAAGGAACCAACACCCTCCGAGTCCGTGAACGAAATGATCAAAACCAAAGAAAACAAACACAGATGGAGGTGCACGCTCGGATCCAGCAGAGTTACTCAAGCGCATTTCACCGCGGACTGCCCATTATGGTCCAATACCTGACAGAGTTGCGGGAGGCCCGACGCCGTGATGTACTGTGGCATATCTTTGGTGGGTCCTGGCTGCCGCAGTTTTGTCCTGAGCGTGGGGTGCCGGCAGGCTGCCGGTTAAGTTAGGTGCTGTCAAACGTTTGTTCTGCGTTTGTTTGTCTAAGAGAGTCGATGGCAGTGGCAGGTTTGGCATGAGGAATGTCGAGAAGAGTCAGCTCGCTTAGCGTTAGCCCAGTCGCGCCAAGGCGTTGCAAAGAATGACATTCGCATCAGAGGATTTAAACTCCGCTCACCGGCGTGGGCCCAGCGGCGAGCGAAAATGCTCTGCGCAGCGGACCTTAAGCGGCGAGCGCCAAGGCGGGGCGGGAGTCTCCCCCGCGCAAGATCTACCTAAAAAAACTCAGATCAAGCCGCCAAAATTGGGTAAAATAATGACAATAAAATAAAATAAAAGGGCCCCGCGCCAGCGGAAGAGGCCAGCGGAAAAGGCAGCGCTAGCGAAAGGGAGGGGTCTAGGGGATCCTTCCCCCAGAATGCCGCCAGTGCCGAAGTTGATGGTGCATCGGCAAGAGTCGGGAAATTGCATGGGAGTTGTGTGGGCACCAAATGGTCCCTCTAGTTACAGTGGCGGTTCATAGAAAGCAGTGGGCCCATGTCAGAAGAGTGTATAAGTCGAACTAAAGGGCAAAACCAGCCAACGTTCATGGTTGTTTGAACTTAGATCAGTCCTCGACGCCTCTTTCTTTCCACAACCACAGCATGGATCCCCCAATATATTACTCCAAGGCCGAATTCATCGAGACGGTACGTGCTCTTTCTTCCTTATTTCGCAATGAAACCACGGGCCAACGTAGTGAATTCCAGGACACGGGGAACAAGGTCTCGCGCCGAGCCACGATATCTGGGCCGCAGAACATCATCCTGGGGGGAAAGACAATCATCTCCAGCAACGCTATCATCCGCGGGGACCTGCGGCGTACGGGCGCTGGGCACGCTGTTGTCATTTCTCTGGGGCGGTACTGCGTCGTTGGAGAGGGATGCGTGATGCGGTGGGTACATCTCTGGTCGTCAAACCTGTGTCTAAGTGGTCCCCAGGCCGCCGTACAAGACATACCGCGGCAACTTCAACTACTATCCCATGAAGATCGGCGACCACGTCCACATTGGCGCGAATACGGTGGTAGAGGCAGCGACGATTGGGAACCACGTCGAGATTGGGAAAAACTGCGTCATTGTACGCAGGTTTCTTTGTACATCCAACTTGTCTCATCACGCGCGCGCAGGGTAAGTTCACTATCATCAAAGACTGCGCAAAGGTCGCAGACAACACCATTGTGCCGCCGAATACCGTCATCCCGGCGCTGGCGCTGTTCGCTGGCTCGCCGGGTACATTTCCTTTCCGCCAAGTCTGCTCTTAGTCTCATCCGACACAGGTCGTTTCGTTGAAGACCTTCCCGAGTCCACGCAAGAGATTGTCGAGACACAGACCAAGCGGTATTACACCCGCTTTCAACCCGTGGACCGATGACTACTTGTGAGTTATTTCCATTTTTCCCTACGAGGATGAACGAATAGAAGTCAAGCCCTGATACATGTTGATGAGCATTTTCTAACCCTGAACCTGCAATTGTCGTTATCGTTCCAATCCACTAACTATCTTCCAGGTTTCATATGTTATTATTCTATGCGAGAATGTTATATGCCACGATATTTCTGACGCCGTATATTCCAAGCCCCGCGCGCCCGACGCTATTACAAGCAGTTCGTTGTTCTCTTCGAATAAATACTGCATCTTTCTGATTTTTTCTTTGTTCCAGCTGTCACTTGGTTGGGTGTTATTTGCACGACGCGTAAAATAGTGCAGTCATCTCCCGGCGCGACAGTCATGTAAAATATGTAGGCATGGCTGTTTAGAAGTACGGTGGACCTGACGTAATCCAATCATCTGCGAATGCATGTTGTCTCTTGCCGCCATCCCGCCTGCCGTGCAGCATGGGCTGCTCTGCTACCTGCCCGACTTTATTACCCTGCACTCGGCAATCCTCACAGCCCGCTCCCTCTATGCAACCTTCCAATCGCGTCGCGACCTCGTTCTAACCAGCGTCGCACAGAATCTGCTCGGGTGCTGCGACGCGTTGAAGCTCGATTTTGAAGACATATCTGGGACGGTCAAGTTTCTCGCTCAAACTCGCGCTGTCTTGCAAGCGCTGGAGCCCGTCGTATTTCAGTTGCTCGTGGAACAAGACGCCCACTGGGACGAGCTAGGGCGCCGGTGAGACTTGAACCTGTGGTCGACCCAGTCCTCCCTAGCTGAGCCTATCCAGCCCATCTGCCGCGGAATCCGCGCGTCTGCACCGCGCTGGCATTCGATTCGCGCGATTTTGCGCACTTTCGAGCCAACGGCAGCAAAGGCAAGCTTTTTTAAAGTAGCGAGTAAAAAGTTGACGATACTACAGTGTATTCCTGGCGGAGCTCGCGACGATCGAAGTATTCGAGATGGCGCACTTTGCCGACGGACTGAGGAAGATGGTCTCTGTGCTGGAGGACGACCGGCTGGAATACGCGCTGGGCGACGACGACGACGAGCGCGTATCGAGGCTTGTGTCGACTGGGCCCGCGAACGTCTGGCGGTTGTGGAACTTGCACCCGACGCGCAATACGGGGTTGGCGGCGGCGGCGGAGTTCGAGGAGGAGATGGATATCGCGATGGCGGTGACCGACGACCCGTCGGACGAGCTTGGCGCGTTCGACGACGCGTTCCACCACTTCGAGGTGTCGCGCAACCTCTCGGCGTTCGACTCGACGAGCATGCGCGCCATACTCGACGTGGGCCACCAGAAGACGGAAGAGGCGCTGCTGCAGCTGGGCAGTCTCATGTCGCCGCCCGAGTGCGTACTTGCGTACGACGCGCGCTGCTCCGTGACTGACGCGTTAGATAACAGACCCGCTCCCAAGCCATCGCGCATGTTCCGCAGCTTCAAGCTCCCGCTCCTCCTGAATCGCGGCGACAAAAGCCTCCTCCGACTGCCGTTTCTGCCCGACGACCTAAACAGCCTTTCCATTCGCTCCGAGATCCCGTATTCCATCCTCGCGCTCAATGGGTCCACCCGTATATCGCCCTTGAGTCCACGTCAATTGGCCGAGTTCTGGGGCACATAGTAGGATGGATGGATGGATATATGAACGCGTTCTTGATTAATTGAATTTATTCAGTACTTTATGCATGTGTCGACAACCCAGAATAAATTATATATTCAGGCCGTTGGAGCGGTCACATCTGCATTTACGACAACGCGTCTGCCGCCCCGCGCGCCTCTAGCCGAATCCGCTCGCGCGTACTGTCTTCCAGGAAATCGCTCTGCTCCCCGCCGAAGCCATATGCGATATCGCTCGTCGACGAGTAGGTCTGCACCACTATCGGCGGCACCACGCTGAAGAAAGGCGCGCCGGGCCGTGGGCGGTGCGCCTGTTCGTGCTCCTGCTCGTGCTCGTGCTCGCGTTGCGAGACGACGAGCTGCACGAACGCGTGGTCGATCGGGCGCGAGTATGCGAAGGCCGCGGTGCGGAGGTGGCGCACGAGGCGTTGGGCGCCAGTGCGTTTGACGGCGTACGCGGTCGTGCAGAGCGGCGTGCCTGCCGGGTGGAGGTGCGGGTTCCCCGGGAGCGCGTGGAACGTGTTTTCGTTGCTCGCGCAGTGGCCTGTGCGATCCGCGTCAGAGGGTGCGGGTGCGAAGCGAGCGGAAAGGATGTTACCGATCATCAGGACGTCCCAGTTCGGCGGCAGGGCGTGGAATAGATATTGCAAGCGCCGCTTGAGGGTCCATTCCATGTCGATGTCGTCTTCGAGCACGATGGCGAGGTCGTCGACCCCTTCAGCGATTTTGCGGAGGACGTCGTAGTGCGACTTCCAGCACGCTACCTGTATTAATTGAATAGGCAGGAAGATGAAATTTAATACAAGGGACCTGCCTGCTGCGGGCGGATGGGGTACATGTCCTCAGGCTCTGGCCCATAAAAGTTTGTGCCGTCTGCCCCGTGGTTTGTGAACATCGGCGGCCGGTCATCCAGAACGGGGATGGGATCCAGCGGCGGGAGGTTTGACTCTGCCAGCGGCAGCGTCCAGAGGTCAGCGCCTTTCAGGCCCAGCGGGCCCGAATCACGCTGGATGTCGTCCGCCCATTCGAACTTGAATGGGCTGGGGTCCTTCCGCGGGTCCGACTCATGCACGCGGTGCGCGTTCCGCCACCACCGGAGCCGCTCCACGATCGTCGAGACGCTCTCTTCGCGATAATGCGTGGCATTATGCCATGTGAGGTCGATGTCCAGCGCACTGGCTTCCCGTCACGTTAATAAACGAAGAACAAAAATAAAAATAATCGGCGAGCGGCTCACCGAGCTGGGCCATCTCCTCCCGCCTGTCGGCCCTGTTGGGCAAGTTGATCACGTATATCCTTCCTGCGCCGAGCGTCCGTGAATGCGGGAGGATATCGGTGGGCCGCACGCTGCTCAGACGTTCGTGATAGCTCAGGGAAGTTTTGGCAGTGCTGAAATTTGAAGAATCCCCAAGCACTTGTCCCAGCTTCAGGGCGGCTTGTTGAATTTGATACAGCGCCAGCAGACAAATCGTCAGGGCGGCCATCCCAGCTACGTGTCGACGAGATGGCATAGAGGTGGGGAAAGGGAGTCCTGCATATGAAATGACCATTCAGGAGACCTCTTGCAGTTAACAGGGGTCAGGCTGTCTTGGACGTTGCAGTAGTGATATCATAGCATTGATTAGTTGTTGATTAGAGCGAGTAGAGGGCGAGAATACGATTGGTACGGAGTAGTTTGGGGACCAAGAAGAAACTGATGCCACATTCCCTAACTTGGATTCGACAAGGCCATAACGGCGCTCCTCTTCAACGCGACCTTGCCCGAGTACAGATGACTATTTTCTGTCCAAGGTGCAAATCTTTGGCCCGGCTGGAGACCGCTTGGGATATAACTTGATGTGATTTAATTGGATTGGTCTACGACTACTTAGCTGTTGGAGATTTAGAGCAAATTATTCTACGGCGTACTGAAATTATATCAATTGCTGCATCATAAACTCCCTCCCTGCCCTGCACACTGCTGAGTCTTGAGATCCTCTGTGCACACATTTTAAGCGCAATTAGGCGCTATTTCAAGGTCGAAGCCCGGTCAAGGCATCACCAAATATGTCAGACCCTTCAAAGTGGCTTGTAAGCCGCTTATAAGGGCCACAAGTGCTTAAAAGCCTCCAGTAGCCTTGTACCATGCCTACAAGCACCTTTGATTCGTCCGTTAATTTTCCAATGTCCTTTGAAGCCGTGTTTGGGCTTGGTATCCTTTTAAGGACTTTATGGGGCTTGCAGGGACTCGGCTCAGCTTCTAGTTCCATTTGCTTGTTCCACACCAATGCAATAAAATTGAAGCAGAAAATAAATTCATTGATTACAACAGCGTAGACAGACTATATAAACTACACACGACATGAGCAAATTCCTGCAGCAAATGTGAGCCACATCCAGATCCGAAAAGGGGCAAACGTACTAATATTGAGGTTCGGATGCAAGTGGTACTTGAAGACATATATTCAGCGGCGAGCCACGATTGCGAGATCTCACTCACCAGATGAGAAATCTATTGCTTGGATCCTAAGGACAAAATCCATCAGTTTGATCAACACAGAAGCGATGGCAAACCTACTACAAAGGAGCGTCGAACAGGGCAGCAAGATAACTGTGGCAAGATTCCCTTAGCGCGACTGAACAGGTTCCATGATATCACACTCACCAGTTTGGTCGATATCGGATACAGCGTGTTGAGTATTATCTATGTCGAGATGATAAAAATAATAGCGGGAAAAAAAAAGGACCTCCTGAGACTGCGAGGGGGCAAAAGAATGCAGAGAATACTGAAAGATTGTCAGCGAAGATCGTGGGTGCATGTTGTCGCTCACCAGCGAATACAGCACGGGCCCAAAAAATCAGCAATTTAGTCGCCAGAGGAAAGTTGAGACCAAACGAGAGCAGCAAAGCGCAATATAACGGGGTAACATACACGTGAAAGTCCGAAACGGTACCAGAAAATGGCTGTCAGTACCTGGTCAGTACCCCAAAATAAAATAAAGAGTCTCCTGACTCACCAAAGAAAATGATACACCGGGGGCCCGGGGAAAGAAGCCGTGGAGTTGCTTATGCGCCCGAGCAAGGAGATGTGAGTAGCCTAGAGGACGCAAATATCAGCGATGAGGATGTTTACAATGCAAAAAACTCACGGAGTCACAGAAATTAGTTGGAGACGATCTAAATCAGTCTCAAAAGATGATTATACGTGGATGACGAAGCTCACCTGTCGATGTTCCGTACTGCAAGAACAACAAAATTAGTAATAGGAGGGGCCAAGAGAGAAACACGCACATTATTCGAACGTTATTCGTCACACTAGTAGCTGGAGACTAAGCTTGATAAGAGAGGAAAAGAGTCGACGACTCACGAGCAGCCGGTTGTTATGAGCGTGGTGCTGGGTTACATCAGAACATTGTTGCGGAGGTGGATAAGCTGAAGCGGCGTGCTGGGCGGCACTGGCTTCGTCAACCGAGTCGGCATTGTCGGACCCGTCGCGGGAAGTGGGGGTGGGATGGGTAGGGAGACGGGTAGGGGGAGGAAGGAAAGTGGAGAGAGCGGAAAGTGGACTCAGAGAGAGGCTGAGCGTCAAAAGGAGCGAGAGGGAGGTGGTGTGCACTGAAGGATGAGGAAAGTATGTGTATATGCGCATACTAACCTTTTACCCTTCACGGCGGCACTTCAGAGGCGCAGCTGCACATACTGTAGCAGAGGACTAGAGAACCAAGGGTGTCCAGATTGTCTTCGTGGCGGCGGCGATTACGAGATGAGATGCTGACGGGCGCGACGGGGACATGGAACGGATGGCACGAGAATAAAAAGCCTAATGAGATGGAGGAAGAAGAGGAATAGGGAAGCGAGGGAGGGGAAGACATGATCGGACGGGAAGAGAGGGCGGAAGGGTGGGGGGCGGGGAGTGGGGAGCGGGGAGTGGGGAGCAGGGAACAGGGGGGTGGGGGGCGGAGGGCGAAGGGCGAAGGCGAGGAAGGCGGCGAAGGCGGCGAAGGCGCGGCGCTGGAGGGCGGGAGGGATGGTAGTGGTTAAGGGACAAGGAGTGTGCTGAGGCCGCGTCATCCACGTCGGACTTTAAATATTTGGGGCGTGAGGTGTTGTCCATTAAGGGGTCGGTCAGGCTTGGCGAGAGCTTAAGAGCCCCTTGCGTGGATGGGCAGCGGCTTGACTCTGCTTGACGAAGACTTAAAGTTGCGTCGAAGCCTTGACGACACTTGCCGAGGTCACGGGGTCCTTAGAAGTGTCCGACATATTTGGTGATGAGTGATGATCCTACAGCAGCGACAAGTCTACAGCATTTAAGCGCCTGCCAGCTCTCTCTCTCTCTCCCCTCCGTAGAGTCTCATGGCTGAAATCTTCGGTCTGGTTGTCGGCATCCTCGACCTCCTCACAACTCTGAAAGCAGGCATCGAGGTCGGCGGCGATACCATCAATGCAGCCAAAGAACAACACGACATGCTTGGCGAACTCCGCCACCTCGAGCCACTGCTGAAGGACCTCCAGGATCGCCTGAAACGCAACCAATCCGTCAACGGGATCCAACAGCTCAAGGACCCGTTGTCTGAGTTCAAGCTGGTGATGGAGCACGTTCGTGACAATCTGCAGTCCGCCAATAAGGCGCGGTCATCCAAGGCTTGGAAGGCAGTGACCTGGGCACTGCGGAATAAGAAGGGGACACAGGAGGATATCAGGAAGATGGAGCGCTTCAAGGCTTTGCTCAATAGCTGGTTGACGATGGATATTTGGTTAGTGTCTTCTCAGTCCGGGTCATCGAGGCTAACAATATCTCAGGGATTCATCCCAAGAGCAGCGACAAGATAATGAAAGTGAGGTGCCCGGCATTGGTACAGTGTATGTACTGACATATATCCAGCCGCAAAGCGAGACAAAATCATTGAGTGGATGTCACCACTCAATCCTTTCCGGCGACACAAAGATATTCTTGGCATGCAACCAGGGAGGGACCGGACAATGGCTCCTTGCGGACGTAGGCTTCACCACCTGGAAAGAGAGCATTGGGGGAACTCTGTGGTGTCACGGCATCCGTATGTTCTTCTCTGGCCGTTTGCATCCGCTAATATATTGCCGATAGCGGGCGCTGGAAAAACTGTCCTTTCGTAAGTCCAACTCAGTTGGGGTTGTGAGTGTATAATTAATTACCCGCCATTAGATCAGTTGTCGTAAACTATCTTCAAGCCCAGTTCCAGCCAAGTGGGAATATTGGTGTTGCCTGCCTTTACCTAAATCACAAGGAGGGTGATCTGCAGTCTCCAGAAAATCTCCTTGCCAGTCTGTGGTGGCAACTTGTGATAGGTAAACCACTTGTTGCTTCGGTGCACAAGTTATATGAGCATCACCATGATCGCCGCACTCGGCCCTCGGTACAGGAGATTGACAATGTGTTGTGCGGTGTCATTGCAGAATACTCAAAGGTTTATTTTGTAATTGATGCCCTCGATGAATATCCGGAGGATCAGCGGCATTGGCTACTCAATCATCTTGCCACGTTGGGCCCCAAAACCAATGTGATGCTGACTTCAAGACCTCATATCACACTCAATCCTACCCTCTTTCCTGAGATACATACCCTTGAAATATGTGCCACAGAGGATGACATTCGTCGATATGTGGACAGCCACATTCAGATGTCACCTCGCTTGTTGAGGCATGTCCAGTCCCGGCCTGAATTGCACCAAGAAATTGAGGCAAAAATCCTTAATAATGTTGAGGGAATGTGGGCCTCTAAATTTGTTTAGCTCTGAAGAATATACCTAAATGTTATGTGCAGGTTCCTACTCGCCAAGCTCCATGTTGACTCCCTTGCTACCAAGATCACCGTGAAATCACTCCGTGAAGCTCTGAAAAATCTACCCAAAGATTTAGAGCACACATATAATGAAGCCATAGAGCGGATTGAGTCACAAAGTGAAGAGGATAGGAAAATTGCATTCTTGGCTCTCACCTGGGTTGCAAATGCCAAGAGACCCCTTACTATTGCAGAGTTGCAGGAGGCAATTGCAATTGAAGTGGACTCCAGGTCACTTGATCCAGACAGTATTCTCGACATCACATACATTGTCAGTGTCTGTGGGGGATTGATGGTCATTGACCTAGCAGATGGCCATGTCCGGCTGATTCATTACACTACCCAGGGTTACCTGGACAGTGTGCAAGCAACTAAATTTCCATGGGCACAGACAGAGATCACTCAAGCATGTCTCATATATTTGTCCTTTGAGACTTTCCAAGACCTCCCAAGTTCTTGGGAGGTTTGGGATGATGCATATTCATTACTGGATAGACATGCACTCCTTGAATATGCCTTGAAGCATTTTCTTACCCATGCTGCAGGCCAGCCAGAACTCCAACTTGAGACTTTGATATTGACTTTTCTGGCTGGGGCTTCCCGATGGCATGATTTCTGGGCAGTGGCCCGCTTTCACAGGCAACATGATTGGAATATTCCATGGAATTATGCCCATTGGCCAAAAAATCCAACAAAGCTTTGGTTTGCAGTGCTGTTCAACTTGCAGCATATATTCAAGAAACTTCTAGTACAAGAAGGACCCATTGATGAGAAGCCATTGATTATTGCATCCTACTATGGCTACATGGATATAGTCCATCTGCTCATTGAGAAGGGTGCAGATGTTAATGCACAAGGTGGATGCTTTGGAAATGCACTACAGGCAGCATCACATGGTGGACATGAGTCCATTGTCCACCTGCTCATTGAGAAGGGTGCAGATGTGAATGCACAGGGTGGGTGTGATGGCAATGCACTACAGGCTGCATCATGCCGGGGGCATGAGTCCATTGTCCACCTGCTCATTGAGAAGGGTGCAAATGTGAATGCACAAGGAGGACAATATGGAAATGCACTACAGGCCGCATCATCCGAGGGGCATGAGTCCATTGTCCACCTGCTCATTGAGAAGGGTGCAAATGTGAATGCACAAGGAGGACAACATGGAAATGCACTCCAGGCTGCATCATCCTTGGAGCATGAGTCCATTGTCCACCTGCTCATTGAGAAGGGTGCAAATGTGAATGCACAGGGTGGGTTTTATGGCAATGCACTACAGGCTGCATCATCCTCGGGGCATGAGTCCATTTTCCACCTGCTCATTGAGAAGGGTGCAAATGTGAATGCACAAGGTGGATGCTTTGGAAATGCACTACAGGCAGCATCACATGGTGGACATGAGTCCATTGTCCACCTGCTCATTGAGAAGGGTGCAGATGTGAATGCACAGGGTGGGTGTGATGGCAATGCACTACAGGCTGCATCATGCCGGGGGCATGAGTCCATTGTCCACCTGCTCATTGAGAAGGGTGCAGATGTGAATGCACAGGGTGGACACTTTGGAAATGCACTACAGGCTGCATCATCCGAGGGGCATGAGTCCATTTTCCACCTGCTCATTGAGAAGGGTGCAAATGTGAATGCACAAGGTGGACGCTTTGGAAATGCACTACAGGCTGCATCATCCGAGGGGCATGAGTCCATTTTCCACCTGCTCATTGAGAAGGGTGCAAATGTGAATGCACAAGGTGGACGCTTTGGAAATGCACTACAGGCTGCATCATTCTCAGGGCATGAGTCCATTTTCCACCTGCTCATTGAGAAGGGTGCAGATGTGGATGCACAGGGTGGACACTTTGGAAATGCACTACAGGCAGCATCACATGGTGGACATGAGTCCATTGTCCACCTGCTCATTGAGAAGGGTGCAGATGTGAATGCACAGGGTGGGTGTGATGGCAATGCACTACAGGCTGCATCATGCCGGGGGCATGAGTCCATTGTCCACCTGCTCATTGAGAAGGGTGCAGATGTGAATGCACAGGGTGGACACTTTGGAAATGCACTGCAGGCAGCAACATCATACTATCGAGGGAATGAGTCAATTGTCCACCTGCTCATTGAGAAGGGTGCAAATGTGAATGCACAGGGTGGAAACTTTGGAACTGCACTACAGGCTGCATCATCCTGGGGGCATGAGTCCATTGTCCACCTGCTCATTGAGAAGGGTGCAAATGTGAATGCCCAGGGTGGACGCTTCGGAAATGCACTACAGGCAGCATCAGAAAAAGGGCATGAGTCAATAGTCCGCCTGCTTATAAAGAATGGTGCAGATGTTAATGCAGAGGGTGGCGGGTTCTATGGGAATGCCCTACAGGCAGCATTGGACAATGGTCGCCAGTCTGTGGTGCACCTTCTGCTTGAACACGGTGCTAAACGGCCAAAGTGGCAGCGGCGGGAGCGAAGGGCTTCTTTCCCGGAGTATTTGGCTTATTCTTCGGATGCCTCAACACTGAGGATCAGAAAGTCACCTTATATTTAACTTGAATCAGAACTATCCTGGTATGATTTTGCTTTTATTTCTTTTGAGTTATGTATTCTCATTCCTCCTGTAGAAGGGTGAATTGTTGAGATGTATGTTGCACAATTGGATTTGTATTGAAAGTTTTGTATGAAGTTGTGTAAAGGTACCCATTCTATGTTTCTTATTATTTGTCAAAATGTTACAGTCCAAAATCTACCCAGTACAGTGCTGGTTCAGATAGGAAAAAATTGTCTCTGCCAATCACAAGCATTGCAGCTGCAGTGTTCCATGATGTCATCGGCTTTTCCCGGTTCTAACAGGTGCAAAGCGGTGAACGCCCAAGACCGAAAAAGGCAATTTATCCATCTTGCTTCTTAATGTCATCTATCTTTGCGTGCTTTCTCCGGATGGGGACTCGGAAGCGCCGAACCGTCTTTTTAATCGGAACTCAAAGCTCATTTCACAGCTATCTGGGCCTTAGTGACGACGGCAGTGACAAATTCACAATTTGGTGCTTGTGAATCTCCGAAGAAAAGAATTGCTTCAAATGAAGCAACTGAGACGTGTGATATAAGTTCTGCCAATTATATATCCCACCGTCCTTCTTTGTACTGAAAATATAGTACCAAGTTTTCCCAAATGTCATAATTCACCTCATTTATTGCTCACCCACGCTCGCAATTTCGAGTCCAGCTCTACTTTAACTAATTGCCTGTATTTTTTCCACTCCTTGTATTCCTCTTTTTTGCCGTTACAAAATGTGTTTACAGGGAATTGAAACTTCATTCAGTATCGATCCCACTTATGTACCATATGTCCTTTCGAGCCCGTCTGGATTTCATCGGAACGTGTCCCAATCAGTAGGCATCTGCAGCATATTCTAGTGTGAGGTTGCTTCAACGGGTCGGATTTATGCACATATACTTGTATTAGTCCTCCTATTGAGCATCGCCCCCCATATATTCCGAGTTTGCCTATCATTAATTATATATATCTAGATGCTCTCATTATGCGGATGCATACTCTTGAACAGGATGGGCGTCCCCGGCAACTCTTCAGCTTCAAGGACTCGAGTGAAGGAAGGTTTTGCAGGTGAAAAGGGAAAATGTTATTATATTCATTATCTCGGCCATGTAAAATTGATAAATACAGACTACGCGCCGGAGAGGAAGCACGAGTGGAGCGGGGGATGCTGGGGGCACGAGCCGTAGGTATACCTTGCGCTGGCGGGCGAATCTCTGCGAGGTTGCAAGTCTTGGGCAAGTCGACAACACGCCAACCCTGAGCCTGCGACTCGAGCGTGCGCTGTTCCTTGGAGCCGAGTCGATGACACCTGTGCAAAAAGGCCGAGCGGAAGTGGCAGCACCGGGACTCTGCAGCCGCGCCGCTACAACTCGGCGCGGGAGCGAAACGCAAGTATGAGAGGTGCAGCGCTGCAAAACGCGACTGGATCAGGGAGACTCTGTGTGGCTCGACGTGCGTTGGGGGCCGCGGAGGCGCAGACGTGTGCCTAGTGATGGGCAAGTTCGGTTCAGTTCGGTTCAAAGCCTTTTTTTTCCGAACGCTGAACCTGAACTTTGGTTCAGGTTCGGACATTTGCTGAACCTTGAACCTGAACCCGCGTTCAGGTTCGGTTCAGGTTCGAACTCGGTTTGAACCCGGATTTTTTCCCCAACCCAAAATGTCAAAATCCAAGGCAAGGAATGCAAAAAATTGGCACTGTGTGTGTATGTTTACTCATCCCTGAAGGTACTTCAGACCATCCGGACCACTGGAATGATAATTCAGATATATCCAAAGCAGATAGGCAGGCCTTATTTCAATCAAAACCCATGGTACAACACTGAATGTGACTGAATAGGTATTTGTACCCAAACTATGCTTCCAAATTGTTATACCATTGAATTTGTGAGGTGATAGCGACTCAAGTGAGCCCAGAAATCACTCAAATCACTCAAAGAAATGGCATTTCGGTTCGGGGTTCGGTTCAGGTTCGGAAAAACAAACTTTGGCCTGAACCCTGAACCTGAACTTCAGTTCAGGTTCATGAAGTTGCTGAACCTTGAACCTGAACCTCGCGTTCAGTTCAGTTCGGTTCAAGTTCGAACCGAAAGTCTGAACCGAACTTGCCCATCACTACGTGTGCCTGGTAAACGGCAGGCATCCAACTGAGCGCGCCGCCTCGCAGCCGTGTCACGAATCTGAGCACCAACGAACCCTGCAGGCGCGCGCAAGCGGGTTGGAGCGGGGCCGTGACTGGTGCGCTCGCGCTCGCCAACTGAACCCGGCGGCATCTAGTAGCCCCACCGCGCTCTGGTGCGCCGCACACGTGCGAAGTAAGTCGGAGCGGATGCGCGCGCGTTCACCCCGATGCTCGCTCTGTGTTTGAAATCCGTCCAGCCGCACACGATCGACTGCGACCACACGAGCGTATACGCGTGGGAGTGGGAGCGTGCTCCTCCTGTACGCACGGCACGCTGAGCCAGACACCGCATACACTCAGATAGAGGCCTGGCGCGCTCGCGAAATTTTGGGCGGAGAGTGCACCATCTTCTCAGGTTCGATCCAGGAAACGCAGGGTCTCGCGCTGGGCGCGACATCGAGTACTGCGCAGGCCGGGATTCAGACATACGGTGGCCATCCGGGAATCAGATTGGAGGCAAGGACGTGGCTGGGGCAGAGGAAGTGATGAAGAACAAACAGAAAGTAAATGGAAGGCAGAAACAAAAAGAGTATTCACGCAGGCAGCGAGAATTTGTGCGTCGAGGGGATGCCATCCGACTGGGACAGAAAACCGCAACCCGTCCAGCCTCAAGACGCTAAGCGACACCCAACCCACGCCGCGCGTCTCCGCACGCTCGAGCTGCGCATCCCCGAGGTCTTCCTCTTCCCGCTCGAGGCCCCGGCCCTCCGCCTCCCCGCCCTCGAGCACCTTAAAATCGCGTCCCCCTGACCGCACCTCCCCGACCTTCTCTTCCCCCTCCTCCTCGCCCCCGCCTGCGCACCCTCAACCGCCGCCCTCCCCTTCGCACTCACGTGCCTCACGCACCTCACGAAGCTCGCCCTCCTCCCCGCGCCGCACACTCTGCCCCCCACCAACACCCCATTGTCCCACTTGTCTTTCACCCCAGCCCGCTTTGTCCGCAAGAGTCGTCATTGCCGCAGCACCACGCCACCCGTCTGCCCGTCCCGCTCCACACCCCGCCAACAGACGCAGCAGAGCACCCCCGCGCCATGTCGTCCAGTCAAGCGCAGGAAGAGCAAGCACACGAGTAGCACAGAGAGCCCAGGACGGTACAAGAGTCTGAAGAGACCCATCTCAATGCAGCACACCCTCGGCTGTCGTGCGACGATAACTACATCTTGGTCTTCATTCCCGCTCGCAACTATTTACTATGCAGTTAATATCTACCAGAGATGACAATGATCACCACATACTTCCGTGTTTCACGTCGCTGGTTCAAAATAAACGTGATGTACAATCGCGTCTTTGAGAATATGTACCACAACCGCGTCTGCAGATTATTTATTTAACACAACCAGCAAAGCGCGGAATGTCTTTCATTCATGTCACAAATAGCTCGCATTCAGATAACACAAATACACATGACAGGCGATTGTGCGGCGTCAATTCGAAGATGGCGCAGAAAGCATCCGCTGTGCTGCGTGTCCATAGCCAAAGACGCGGCGCGCGTCCATAATTCCCAGCCGCCCGGCGCACGTCCGACGTGTTCCATCCATCCATCCACCCCTGCTCCTCGGCCAGACCCCAAGAAGTAAGCGCGGCGCAAAGTGTACGCCAGCCAGCTGTGGATGCACAGAATATCAAGGGGAAAAAACCACAAGAGAATACCCACTGAAAACCAAAGCTCGCAGCGTACTGAAACCGGAAAGGAAAGCAAATAATAATAATAATAATACACCCCGAACAATTGCAGAGTCGGCGCGTCGCGATAACCAGAAACGTTGTAACACGTCCGAATCCGAGCGCGCGTCCCGCAGTACATCGCAGACGTGCACTTGCGAAATACCCAAGTCCACGCAAAGGCGAGTCGCAAATCCACTAGGAGTGGCAAGACGACGCTCCTCGAATCGAGTCTCATGGCTCGCGTCGAGTGGCGACACCAAAGTCGAATCCGAATCCGGATTCGATTCTCCCAGCCCGGCTATACTCTGAATCGTGGACAAATACTCGCCACCACCGTAGATCCTGAATTATGCACGCACACGCCGGGCAAGGGATGGCGCAGAGCAGAGGATCCAGAAGACGGCGCGCAATAGGGTGAGAGAGGAGCATGCAGGAAGAAGATGAAGCGGAAGAGCGGTCTGGATCCGCGCGCAAGGGCAAGTTGTGTCGTGTGGCATCACGTCGAACGACACGAACGTGGGGGACCGAGCGAGCGATAACGCAAATAAAATCGAAAATAGATAAAAAATAAAATACATGCAAAAATGCAAGGGAAGAGAAGAGAAGCCCAGAGCCATCACGACGAAGATGGGAACACAGGAAGACGAAGACGCGCGAAGAAGGAAGGAAGACAAGAGAGGGAAGACGAACAAATGGACGGACGGACGGACGGCGGCGGAAAGAAGGAAGAATAGACGAAGGATGCGCCCTCTCACCAATCCGATCCTGGATCGGAGCGGGCGGGCGGGGTAGCCTGCCAGCGAGCGCTGACCGGAATTGAGGGTGTCTGGCTTCTGGCCGCCGTCGATGTGTCCAGGTGGGAGAAAGGGAGAGGGAGAAGCGCTCCAGGGGAGGGTGACCAACCACCCAATTCCCAGTCCCAGTTCCCGACCTGTGTAGCACAAGGAGAATAATACGAACGCCTCGTCCTCGGAGGGGGGGGGGAGCAAAATGCAAACGGTGAAGGGGGGGGGAAACGGGCGTGGTATATAAATAAAAAAACGAAAGGAAAGAAAAAAATAAGGTAAATGAAATAAAAACAAGAAAACGAGAAATACGAAGAACGACGCATATGCGTGCCTGCATCCAATTTCACAGGAGTCGAGCGATGCGAAAATCCTGGCGTAAGGCAAGCCTAGCGTGAGCGCGGACCACGCAAGCGCGCGCTACATACGCACGTCCACGCGAACGCGGCTTACATACGCAAGTCCACGCCTTTGGTGACTGGCACCAAGCCTGGCCAAACCACCCTTGTGCGGCGTGCGAGCCAGAACGGCTCGCGAGCGGCTTAGCTTGACTCGTGAGCCATACGAGGGAAGCAGCTACAAAAAGGGCGAGAGCGGCCCTGCGCGCGGGGTGGAGTGAATGTGCGCGAGAGTCTGGAGCAGACTAGTCGATGGCGCCAACCCGAGCGAGCGAGGGAGAGGCATTGGCAGCTCACGACCAGAGCGGCGCGGGAATAAATTCGAGAATAAAATAAAGCGACGCAAACGCGCGCGCAGAGCTGTCGGATCCAGAAGATGGCGCGCAAGAGAGTGAGTGGCCCAAGGAAGAAGATGAAAGCTCGCGGAGGGGCGTCTGTACTCTAGGGCTGGGAAGGTCAGAGTCGTGTGACGGCACGTCGACGGTGTGAACGTGGGGGACGGCGCGAGCTATGCGCAAATAGATTCGAGAATAAAATAAATAAAATAATTATACAGTACGGTGCAATGCAATGCAAAAATAGAAGGCAAGGAAGGGAGAAAGGAAGCCGAGAGCCATTAAGATGAGGATGAGAATAAAGGAGGACGAAAACGCAAGGAAGGAAGGAACAAACTCGGCGGAAACAAAGAAGGAAGGAATTCGAAGAGCGCGCGGAGCCGCCTTGTATTCGAGTCACTCCTTGAATGCTTTCCGTCCGCCCGTGAACGAGCGCTGACTCCGGGCGACCTCCCTCGGCTTGGAGGCAAGGAGGTAAAAAAAACGAATGCGATCAACGTACACGGCATGCCTCGCTAACTTCGGCACCCAAGTCCCAGTGCCGATCCCAGAATAAGAACAAGAATTCCGACTTGCGCGCGGACGAGGGGCGGCGCATCTGCGTATTGTGATTGGCGTGGTAACTAATAGACTAACTTCGACATTGACAAGCACGGCAAGTCTGAATCCTGGCGTCGTTTCTATTTGCGTACGTTGTTCTTTTGAACTCTTTTCTGTGCGCATGGCGAGACTCTCGCTGAACCCTTCTCCACAACTTCTCCATGCTCTACACAGAGAACGCTGAATGGACGCACCACCTAACAGCCAAATGAAAGAACTTGGCGCACGTTTTAATTTTAATAGCTCTCAGTCGCGAAAAGGGCATCTCAGTATAGGACAAGGGGCCAACTATCACGTCGTTGTGGCTGTTTTGAACCTGGACGGCGACATAGAAGACTTGGTATTCAATCGTGGAGCCGACGCGCAGCCGAGAGCTATAAGAAGGCAGCCCTCGTAGACCTTTCAAGCATCCCAACATCTTCAATGATGAGGACTTCCTTCTTTTCGATGCTCGCTCTTTTGTTGCCCCAGGCAAGTCCAAGATCATAATTCGCGTCCGCGTTCATACTCATCTTCTTTTCAGGTTGTTATGGGTCTCACCCTACAGACCAGGCAGGTAGCCCTGCCCGGAACATGGGTCGCACAAGGATGTTTCACGTTAGTAGCTCGAGGGTCCGAAGATAATTAATTGACGTCCCTTGCAGCGATATCAGTTTTGCGCGCACTCTCCTGGGGTCCTCCACAGCGGGGCCTGATATGACCATCGAAACGTGTCTCGCTTTCTGCGATACCGGAGGTTTCGGCTTCGGCGGAGTCGAGTTCGGCTCAGAATGCTGTTCGTTACGCGTTCTCTTCACTTCAAGGTCGCGCCTAAAAGCTTGAGCTTAGACTGCGACCACGCGCCCCAGGCCTCCGGCTTACCGGTGGAACTTTCCGAGTGCAATGTACCCTGCGCTGGCGACGCGACGGAGTTCTGCGGGGCGGGAAATCGCCTCAATCTCTTTTGGGATGGCTCCGCTCTCCCGACCATCACCCCGGCAGTCGATACTTGGCAATACCAAGGCTGCTTTGCGTATGTTATGCTAACTTTTCGAGCGTTGTATTCGGCGTGCTCACGCAACTCTACAGTGATAGCATCAATCCCCGCACTCTGCCTAACAATATCGCCACTGCAGACGGAAAAGTGACAGCCGAGAGCTGCACCACCGCTTGCCTTGTCAACGGGTTTTCGGTGGCCGGCATGGAATTCGGCCTGGAGTGTTGTGGGTGTTTGTTTTCTTTGTGAGCTGCGGGCCGTCTGACCGTAGCACAGGGTGCGCCAACGCCCTGCCCACCGCTCTCGCATTGGGCGATGACCAGTGCCGGATGGCGTGTGTGGCAGAACCCACGGAGTTCTGTGGCGGCTTCAGCAGAATACAGGTGTACCTGAACACTCCTCCCACTACTCCTACTTCGGATACCCCTCTTCCTCCCACGGAGACTGCTCCGACTTCAAATACCTCTCTTCCTCCCGTGGAGACCCCCGCTCCCACTTCGGATGATCCTCTTCCTCCTGTAGAGACTCCTGCTCCTACCTCGGATGATCCTCTCCCTCCCGTGGAGACCCCGAGACGAAGAGAGCAATTGGATATTGTGCCCGCGTGGGCAGTCGAGAGAAAGAGACGCGGAATGGTGGGGCCTCTCCACTGAATAAAACTTGTGTAGACCATGTCCTCGTTTTTACCGCGAAAACTAGTTACAGTTGTTTACGATTGGCAGACGCGCCGTTCAGAGGGCGTGATAGCAATACGAATTGCGTTTATTTGTCCGTCCGCCAACTGAAATGGGCCCGCGGGTCCGCCTCATGCACGCGGTGCGTGTTCCGCCACCACCGGAGCCGCTCCACGATCGTCGAGACGCTCTCCTCCCTGTAATGCGTGGCATTGTGCCATGTGAGGTCGATGTCCAGCGCACTGGCTTCCCGTCACATTAATAGACGAAGAATCCAAAAAAGAATTCAGCGAGCGGCTCACCGAGCTGGGCCATCTCCTCCCGCCTGTCGACCCTGCTGGGTAAGTTGATCACGTATATCCTGTCTACGCCGAGCCTCCGCGAATGCGAGAGGATATCGGTGGGCCGCACGCTGCTCAGACGTTCGTGATAGCTCAGGGAAGTTTTGGCAGTGCTGAAATTTGAAGGAGGAGGAGGAGGAGTGAAGAATCCCCAAGCACTTGTCCCAGTTTCAGAGTCAGACAAATCGTCAGGGCGGCCATCCCAGCTAAGTGTCGACGAGATATAGAGGTGGGGAGACCTCTTGCCGTTAACAGGGGTCAGCGGTGGTCGGCTGTCTTGAACGTTGCAGTAGTGATATAGCATTGATTCGAGCGAGTAGAGGGCGAGAATACGATTGGTACGGAGTAGTTTTGGGACCAAGAAGAAACTGAAGTCTGATGCCACATTCCCTACTTGGATTCGACATTATTCCTAGTAGGGGCAGTCAGAGTAACGATTCAGGGGCGATTCTGAGGCGATTCTGATGTGGATTCACCTGATGGGGATTCTTGGTGGATTCTGGACGAATTTAATCCCAGAGAATCGCAATCGCCTTGCAATCGCCTCAGAATCGTCGCAGAAACGCATCCAGAGGAGCTTCTACACGATTAAAAGTGATTCTCTTGACGGCGATTCTCTCACGCTTAAAGCTTTTATCACCTGAGAATCGCCTTGAGAATAGATCGGTTACCGGTCTATCTTGAGAATCGTTGATAAGAATCGCATCCAAAAAAATCCTTTACTCTGACTCAGCCGCCCCTATTCACCGACAGGCAAGGCACTGATGGCGTCGCTTCTATATGTTGGCTCTTTTCTGTGCGCAGGAGGAGACTATCGCTGAACCCTTCTCCATGCTGTACACAGAGAACGCTGAATGGACGCACCACCTAACAGCCAAATGAAACTTGAAGGACTTGGCGCACGTTTTAATTTTAATGGCTCTCAGTCGCGAGAACGGCATCTCAATATAGGACAAGGGACCAAGGGACCAACTATCACTGTTCTGAGCCTGGACGGCGACATAGAAGACTTGGTATTCAATCGTGCAGCTGACGCGCAGCTGAGAGCTATAAGAAGGCAACCCTCGCAGACATTTCAAGCATCCCAACATCTCCAACGATGAGGACTTCCTTCTTTTCGATGCTCGCTCTTTTGCTGCCCCAGGCAAGTCCAAGATTATAATTCGCGTCCGCGTTCGACGACTCATCTTGTTTGCAGGTTGTTGTGGGTCTCACCCTACAGACCAGGCATGACCTGCCCGGGACGTGGGTCGCACAAGGATGTTTCACGTTAGTCGTAGCTCCCGTGAGGGTCCGAGGATAATTAATTGACGTCCCCTGCAGCGATATCAGCTTTGCGCGCACTCTCCTGGGGTCCTCCACAGCGGGGCCTGATATGACCATCGAAACGTGTCTCGCTTTCTGCGATACCGGAGGCTTCGGCTTCGCCGGAGTCGAGTTCGGCTCAGAATGCTGTTCGTTACGCGTTCTCTTCACTTCAAAGTCGCGCCTAAAAGCTTGAGCTTAGACTGCGACCACGCGCCCCAGGCCTCCGGCTTACCGGTGGAGCTTTCCGAATGCAATGTACCCTGCGCTGGCGACGCGACGGAGTTCTGCGGGGCGGGAAATCGCCTCAATCTCTTTTGGGATGGCTCCGCTCTCCCGACTATCACCCCGACAGTCGATACTTGGCAATACCAGGGCTGCTTTGCGTATGTTATGCTAACTTTTCGAGCGTTGTATTCGGCGTGCTCACGCAACTCTACAGTGATAGCATCAATCCCCGCACTCTGCCTAACAATATCGCCACTGCAGACGGAAAAGTGACAGCCGAGAGCTGCACCACCGCTTGCCTTGTCAACGGGTTTTCGGTGGCCGGCATGGAATTCGGCCTGGAGTGTTGTGGGTGTTTGTTTTCTTTGGGAGCGGCGGGCCTTCTGACGCAGCACAGGGTGCGCCAACGCTCTGCCCACCGCACTCGCATTGGGCGATGACCAGTGCCGGATGGCGTGTGTGGCGGAACCCACGGAGTTCTGTGGCGGCTTCAGCAGAATACAGGTGTACCTGAACACTCCTCCCACTACTCCTACTTCGGATACTCCTCTTCCTCCCACGGAGACTGCTCCGACTTCAGATAGCTCTCTTCCTCCCGTGGAGACCCCCGCTCCCACTTCGGATGACCCTCTCCCCCCCACGGAGACCCCTGCTCCCACTTCGGATGAGCCTCTTCCTCCAGTAGAGACTCCTGCTCCTACCTCGGATGATCCTCTCCCTCCCGTGGAGACCCCCCCCTCGGATCCTTCCACAGACCCAGACTTTCCCACAGATCCAGAATTTCCCCAGCACACTGATCCAGGTTTCTAATAAATTTCATTGACACGTGCAAACTACAAAAGTGCCCAGTAGATACTTAGGATATTTGGTACGAATCGTTATCTTTTCATGGAGTGAACGAACTGGGGCTGCTGCCGTTGGAAAAAATAATTCATGATAGTCGTGACGGTGTGATGCTCAGATCCAATTAATCCTCGACGTGCTTCAGCTTCCTCAGCAGTTGTACATGTCCTTCGCCTATACGGACACAAGTTCCCAAGCTTAAGCATCGGTGGAGATACTTGAGTTGCGGGGCACGCCCATGAGTCATTGACCGTCAATGTGTTGATTGGATCCGGGTTTCCTCTCTCCATCCTTCAAAAGCTTCAAACGATATCTATCGGAGCTCATAAATAGTTAGTGGATTCTCTGTGTCCACTCCGACTGATTTGTTCGTTCTACCCACTGTCAAGAATATCTGGATCCTGATGCTCAACCGGACATTCCACCGCCTACCATGCAGGCCTCTGCGCACCAACTTCGCCTCACAAATTGACGTTTCCGATTCCTTCTTGCAGATTGTACTGGACTTGGTATATTAATATTCATCCTGACTTGGATAACGAGAAGAAATCATTTTTGAGTTGCAGTCATCAATATATACTAGCCGAGGAACAATTGCATGTCCAACATTGACACAGATATTTACTCTGGGATTCTTGGATGCTACAGTCCATAAACCGCATGAAATCGGCGGGAGGCGATTATTTTGACTTACTGGTTGAACTTGGTTGAACCGTGAGAAAAAGATGAGATTCAGTGATCGCTGCAATTTTTTTCACACTATCCAGTTTCAGGGGAGTGGCCTGTGGCCAGGGTATCTGAAGTGTACCTTTTAATTGAAATTTTGACTCTCATGCATCATAATTATATCCATGCGGAGATCATATTAAGTAGATGTTTTCTCCAAGCAAAGCTTGAACAGCTTGAACGTTTGATATCTACACGAGATCTCTCTTCGACAAGGCGCAAGTAAAGAAACAGAGTAGGCGGTACTCACGCCTTCTGAAGGTCATTGCGCTGTCAGTGGCAGAAATTAAAGCCAGATTAAGCTTTCTAATATCTGGATGTCAAGACCAAAGTTGCCTACAACCTCACGAGGACTTGATGTAGTGGTTAAAACGCGTCGGGTATGGAAGCGACCCGTTTAGCTCGTGTGTAACCGGGCAATCAATACCGAGAATTAGCGCATGCGACGAACCGAGGGTTCGATTCCCTCAGTCCCCAAGATTTTTTGTTTCTTTTTCTTGCAAAACCCCTCCCAAAATGGGTGGGTCCATCATATACCATGACTCAATTTTTCGATGTCTAATTCATGGTTTGGGGTTTGGATGGACGGACTGTGGAAGGATGATTCTTTGGACTATAGAGACCTTCCGGATGTACGCTCTTCTCATTCCTTGGGTTAGGACAAAAATGATATCGCGCTTGCAGGCTAAGGAAAGTAAGGAAAAGCTCTCCTCCGAGCCATTTCAAGATCGTTGCATTCCGGCTTTGATTCGATTTGATCATGATTCAGCGCTTGGACCGGATGCCGGATATCGGATCATGCCATCATGCCATCCTTCGACTAGGACGCCACTGAGTATAGGTGGCGTCGGATTTTCAAACATGAGGAGGACGCGTGAAGTAAGGATATCGGAGCGCGTCAACGGAGGTTGACGAGGGAAATTTCAGCAAATTACGTTATTGCGAAATTTCGAGGTGGGGCAAAAAAGCAAGGCCTCGTGGTTCTTGGAGGCTGCGATGATGCGGCAGAGCATGTAATTTGCATCTAGCTGCGCGGCAGGGAAGCGGGAAAGCGGGATATGGAGGCTGTAACGGAGCTAGGAGAAAACAAGATCCGATAGGATCCGGTCTGATTCCGCGGCCGCCATGACGCAAAGCCATTCTCTTTCCCATCCACCACACCTCTGGTTTCGTGTTCGGGCTCTGGGACATGAAGCCCGCCCAAGGCGAGGCAAGTCGATACTCGGAGACAGAGTTCCTTGTACGGTCTGCGCTCGCAGGAGGTTTTGCTGGAGGACTGGTCCGTATTCATTCCGTTTCCATATTTATATCTTCACTGAGTGACCTGAAGGTATTTAACCCAGGCAAAAACCACTGTCGCACCTTTGGACCGCGTCAAAATTCTACTCCAAACACATAATGCCGATTTCATTCGCTTTGCTGGTGAGGAGTACTCGCTTCTGGTTGCACAACTGGGTTCATTGATTACATCCTCAAGGCTCATTTAAGGGTGCAGCTCGAGCTTTACAATACATCGCACAAACGCAAGGTCTCAAAGGTGCGACCCAGTCTAATCAATATTTGGCTGACTGTTGACTAAACTACACAAAGGACTGTACCAAGGACACACGCTAACCCTTGCCCGAGCGATTCCACATGCCGCAGTGGGCTACACGGTTTATGAGAAAGTCAGCAAGGTCAGTTAGAACCTTGATTCTCAGGAATTCGTTCCAATCCAATTCCATATCTAGTGGCTCATGCCGACGCTGGAGTACGAAACCTCCTTTCGCAGACTAACTGCTGGCGCGATTACCGGTACGCCTCGCCCTCCAAATATCCAACAAGTATTTATTTACTGGATCTAGGAATGTCCGCCATGCCGCTGACGTATCCCTTCGAACTTATTCGCGTTCGACTGGCCGTGGAAACTAAGCAATCCGCCACTCGACCCACCCCGTGGAATGCCATTCGCAGCATAATGGCTGAAGGCCGCTCATCCGGGGGAATCACTGGTCTCGTGCCGTTTCTTCACTTTTACCGCGGCTTCACCGTTTCTCTACTGGGCACGGTTCCTTACCGGGGAGGGATCTTCCTCGTCTGGGAAACTCTAAATTCCTATGCGCGCAATAATCTGTCTCCTACGACGCTCCAAGCGAATCAAACCCGAATACACCTCGTCGTTGGGGCGATCGCGGGCACTGCGTCCCAGATGTTCACGTATCCTCTGGAAGTCATCCGTCGAACGCAGCAGGCGAGTGGGAAAGGAACGCCCAACAGAATGATTGGATTCCGAGAGACGGTGAGAAGCGTCTGGATAGCGGCCGGATGGCGGGGTTTTTTCACAGGCCTCGGCATTGGTTTGGTGAAGCAGGTTCGTGATTTCTACTTCTAATTTGCGCACATCCTTGACTGATATATATGTACAGGTGCCAATGCAAAGTATATCATTAACGGCCTGGCAGATCGCGAAGAAGGTGCTCAACATATGACGGACCTAGTGGACTGTCCGATGCTACATTATTAGGAACAGACATCAATAATTCGAATTAGCAATGTACTTACAAATCTCACCTCATACTAGAACCTGTCCAAGTCGACTGTTATGACGGAAGACCATGCGCGGTCCTCGAATGCCCTGTTTCGTTGAATTGAGGAGACGGGAACGAGAACTTAGGTGGCAATGCTCACCTTAGGAACGTATATCCCTTGGCGGTCTCCTCGTTGGCTAAAACACTAACTGGTGGACGCAAAACACCCGAGGAAGCGACCAGAATGCATAAAGTCTTGGCTCGACTGATAGCTACATTCAGGCGTCTGCGCTCGAGCAGAAATCCAAGGTTAGAGTTGGCCGATGGCGGCAGCGAGAAGAGACAGATAACAAACGCAGCCTCGGATCCTATTTGCGCAGTGTTAAAATGTTCATTCGTGTGCATGAAGGGCCTACCTTGCAGTCGTTCAACGGTGTCGACCGTTACCTTCCCTGGCCGGGATTCGTCCGCTGGCGTTTCCAAACCCAGACCCTCCAGCTTCCTCGTTACTTCACTCAGCCGGGCTCGTTCCAGGGCGGCTCTGACTGCCTGGCGTTGAATCCTGTGCGGAGTGGCGACAAAAATGTCCTCTCCCGGCGAGCACCGTTGTATCGAGGTGATAAGAGCTGCAGCGAGAGCGGCTTCTCCCCGGACATGCGCCTCATATCCGACTCCTTCAGACTGGATGCTCTCCGTCTGCAAACGAAGGAGCGCCAGCGATATCGGAGTGGGTGCAAGCAGCTCGGACGAAGCGTCCACCGTCGACCCACGAATGGCTGCGATGGGAGGAGGGCGCAGGACCTTCTGCGGCTTCCTGAGCATGACGTCGGATAGTGCGAGTAGGAAGTCCTGCACGTCCCGCAAAACCTGCGGTTCGACGCCCAAGTCCTTCCCAATATCCCGTTCTATTGACTTGAGTTGAGTAGCGAGCTGTTTGGCCTGCACTTTCTGTGGCTTGAACGCTCTGGAGTAAATGGTAGACACAAACTCGCCCAGATCGGGGTTCAAGCTGTAACGGTAGCGTTCAGGAAAATCGCCGACTGGCAGTAGGTGACGTACCGGAAGTTCTCCGTGAGCTGGACAATAGTGCCTTGCGAAGACGATGCCACGGAAAATTCACTCAGTGTTGGCGACGGTGGAGGCTGGGAGTCTTTTCTGCCAGGCCCCGGAAGCTTCGACGCATGCATCAGACAATCCAGGATCGACCCAAAAAGCAGCCGCGACTTGAGCTGGGGATACTGGGCAGTCAAAATGGGCGCCAATTGTTCCGAGTCGCCTGCGATCACGATCCTTCCCGCGGGGGCGAGCGAGCGAAGAACCAAAGCCGCAGAGCTCAAGGCTAGTTGCCCGGCCTCGTCGATGACCACACAATCCACCTCGAAGGCATGTCTCTTGGTAAAATTGTACAACTGGGGGTACTTATTAATGAGAACATAAAGAGACGATTGAGATAAGCTTGCCTGATAGACAGTCCCTGCATACAAGAGACTATCCGAAGGAGCGGACTTAGATGGGCCAGGATGATCGTTCCCTTTGAGGACGTGCTCGATCCGTACGTGCTCCAACCACTCCGCGGGTAATGAATCGATAGCACTGTAGCAACCTTTAAGAAACGATAGCTTGTTAAGGACGGCTTCAATCGCGGCATGGGTCATTGCAGTTATAAACACGATACTCCGTTTCTTTTCGCGGGGCTGAAACTGCACCTCGAGAAGACGTAGCAAGGCCAGAGCAATGGTGTATGTCTTTCCGGTTCCCTGGCAAGCAATCTTAGACTGTTTATAGGCTTCAATAAACGAAGGGTACATACCGGCGGGCCCCACAAAACCGACACTATGTGATGAGATCAGATTACTGCAAAAAACCAAGAGTGAAGTGAAACCGACATCGACTGGACAAGATTCGCTGGACGGCCTGATGTTGGGAAGGCTTCAGGACCATTGATCCGGCGGCCTTTTCCAGACCATCCAAGTTCCTCAATTCTCGGAACAGCGACTGAATCCTGTTCTCTACTTTAACGAGCTGCTTCCCCGATTCGATGAGCTCAGGATCTTCGCCAAAGGACTTCGGGTTGAGAATGAGCTGCAGGAAAGGAACGTCGGCTCGGGATTCGGAACTGGTGACAGCTCGCATGTCCAGCTCGAGGAGAGTAGAAAGGATCTTGGTGATGTTGAAGTCGACGAGACGCGGAGAGAGACGATAGTGGTGACCAGGAAACAGCTGGACGCCCCATCCTCCCCACGTTTGTACAGTCACCTTCGTCTTGTTGCCGTCAACAGCAATATCTCGGAGATCCGCCACCACCAGTTTACGTTGAACGGCGGGGTGCTGAGTGTCCCACTTGGGTTTCGTATATCTGTTTAGCGGAAACATCAAGCCGGAGACGCTGAGGTCATCGTATAATGCCTCAACGGGGATGCCGCTCTCAGTGTCTTGTCCAGCTTCGTCTTCAGTCATGATATAGTCGAAGAAGGACTTGTCTTTGTCTCCAGCAGACATATCAAGGACGCCGGAAACGAGATGGAACACGTGTTCGAGACCTTTGGCACCTTGAATAGTCGCCCGATATTCCAGGACTGGGGCATCGGGGCAGCCTTGGATACGCGCCTTCCAGAGCTCAGATAACTTAGCGAGCACCTCGAACTGCGAGTGCATTAGCGGAGATTGCGGATAAGCTCATAAAAGCGCACCTGCTGCATGAAGAACAGTTTGCGCAAATTATCCTCTTTGCAGATATCCATGAAGTTGGAGGTTAGAATCCGCGCATCGTTGACGAGCAGCTGGGCGCCAGAAGATGAGATCCTCTTCCTCATATTCTGAAGCACAGCGTAGATGGAAGAATTTCTTTGCGCCAAAGTGTCTTCGAGGAGCTCGGAGCTTCTACTGTTTCTATACGTGTTGAAAACGTCCTCATCACTGGGACACTTACGGTCAAGGGACGACGGAGGGAGAAGTACCACGGCGCATTCTGGGAGATCCCAGGATCCAGGGATGGGCAAAGCGAGGAGATTCTCGATCTCCTTCTTCAAGACGACGACGCGAGGGAGCTGTCCGAGCTCTGTACGCCTGTCGTCACCACTGTTAACTCGTCCACCCTCGGCCAGTAGACGTCGCACTTCATCCTGGATACGCTGTCGAAGCTGCTCCACAGTGCCTGTGATGGGAAGCTCCATACGCTCCAAGCAGGTTTGGGAGCTCAGCTTTCGAGCGCTTTCCCTTCGCCATAAAGTCGAGGAGGGCGCCCGAGAGGAGGAGCGGCTGGAAAGTGGTTTGCAGGAGTGATGCGCCTTGCGCGAGGGCGCCGATGCAGAGGCGGAGATCCTGGCTGGAGATGGACGCTGTCAAGGCCTTGTCGATGAGGTGGGCCTGTAATGCAGCTTGCTCGCCCGCAGAAAATACGTAGAATTGCGTGAGAGGTGTAGGCTGCACGGTGGAATTCAATGTTAGGATGTGTCGGAGTATGGATGTCAGCGTGGGTATGAGCTCAGACTCGTTCCCGTGGGCAGGCTCAGGCTGGAAAGATGGGATGGACGAGAAGACAGAAACGCAAAAAGCGGCAATTCCCCTCATCGATGATGACGGATCGGCGATGAGGGAAATGACTACAAGCGATATCCTCTCTCCGAGGACAAGTGAAGTTACGTCGCGGAATAACCTGGAAGTGATTAGTTGAAATGTCCTGCTGGCGGAGCGTGCCTACCTTGATCTCCTTTGTTCTGGCTGCCTCGAGGGCAGGGCTGACACGCGAAGCACGAGTTGAAATCGCGAGTATTCTCTTCACCCTCTTCACTGTACTGGGAAACGACTTTTCTATTTCCTTGAGTTTGTCCCCATTTGCCATGAGGAGATGAAGGTCTTCTATATCTGTGGTCGCGGGTTCGGCGCTTTCACGGCCTGCAGTTCCACGGGAAATGCCGAGCAGAGTTCTGATACTTCTGACCTCGTCGAGGGAGATGTTGGGCATGCTTCCCAACTCGCCATTTTCAATCGTTCTTTGTTTGCAACTAGCGTTAAAATCGCAGCCACGGCAAAGGGGATTGAAATGCCAGTCCACGCTGTCGCGCGGGAGGGAAAGGACCTTGGGTAAGCGACGAAACAGAAAGTCGTCCAGGGAGGGCGCGAGAAGGCTAATGTTGATGCTCTTTAGGTCGTCGAAGGATGGCAGAGAAGATTCCAGGTCAAACCCATCGGCTGGTGGAAGCCAGATAGCTGCACTGCCAGCCGGCTGAAAGTAGGGCTGCGGAAGAAGATAGGAGAGACACAACGTGTAAAAGTAAATTTGGACATGGTGCGATGTCTACCTCTGCGGGTTAGACTGTTCAAACGCACGGAGGTCCCATTCATACCTTCACGGACTTGGAAGCCTTTGCATCGACAACTTTCCAGGTTACACCACGCGGCGAACGAGTGATCTCAAGCAAGTCGGGCTTTGCCAGCCCGAACTCAACCGGGTCTGTGCACCCTACCTCGAGGAACCGCTGCTTTAATTCTGCAGGCGGCCACCAGGCGGTCCCCGCCACGAAAAAATGATCTCGGTCATCGGCCTCGATGTGGGCGATTAGTGTAGCAGCGTCCACCGGAGTCGGGGGGATTGTAAGGAGAAGGTTCTCTCTATCGAGAAATGGGAACAGACAGGACTGCTCCCAGTCGATTCCACGTTCGAAATTGGCCCTGGAGAGTTCAGAAGGGTCCTGACCTTCGGACGACTTGTTGCGACCATAGTAAACGTTGTGAAGATAGAGGTCGCAGCTCAAGTGATGGTGCACGGCGAGTTTGGTTGCGGATAGAGGACTCATGGAGAGAGAGAAGGTGGATTCAAGCTAAACAAAGTAGTTAAGAAGAATCCCGTAGCAACTACGGCACGATTCATGGAGTCAAAAGAACAAGACCAGTTGGTGGGGCTTAACAAAAGGAAAGGTGACGCCCAGTATTAGTAACGCAAATGTCACAGACTCCAAATATTTCCCAGCTGAAGCAAACGATGGAAGTAGCTCTCCCGGTCGAATTATGGGCTGACATTGTCCAGTATCTGCCGCTATCGCGGCGGCGAACGATGCTTCGAGTTTCCAGGTAGCCTCCCTATTTAGTCTGCCACTCAATCGTTCTGTACTGAAAGTTTCCAGGATTCTCCACGACATCGCTCTGCGCTTCGTTTTCAGGGTCGTAAAAATATACTTTATGCACGGCGAGCCTGGATTCGTCATGCTCAATACCGAAAACGAGCGGTATGTGCGAGAGACCGCAGATTATCTGCTTCATCGCTCCTGGGAGATACTTCACCGCATCATCTCAGAGCCGCGTTTTGCCAGCGTCGTCAAAGTCCTGAGTGTGCATGCATTCACTGACGGTCCAGCCGTATTTGAATACCGTACATTTGTTTCCTACTATTTGATTTTCTGCTCTCATACCTAATTCTTCTTAGGCGCGTTCGCGCAAGCGCTTCAATCACTACCCCACTTGCAGTCCTTTCACTGGTTTGGTGACTGTCCCGATTTCTCGACAGTCGCCGAGCACCTTCCCAAAAAGCTACAATATCTCAGAATCCAGTCGTCAGTTTCTCCGTTTCTGTTCACTGCATCCCCTCACTATTTTATCAGGATGTCAAGCACCACATCGCTAGGCCACCTCGATAAACTCAATTTTTTTCAGCCAGCCATCCCCTTCATCTACGTGCGGGACCAAAAGCTTGACGGAATATTCACCGAGTGGGATTGTTGGTCCAGTCTGAGTAGTGGCTCTCAAGACCTTGTCGACATCGTCGAAAAAAACCCCATCCAACAATTAGCCCTCTTGTCAGCACACGTTGGTCTCATGCCCATACGGGTATGCAATTCTCTGACAGTGCTCGATATCTGCGTACCTCTATTCGGAGACCTGGTCGGAATTGATCTTCTCTTCCGCCATGCCCTCCTCTTGGAGTCGCTCTCGCTGGTGGGGTACATCGAGCCGGTTCTATTCGCCGACCTCCCCAAGGACCCGACTGTCCTCCCGCGGCTCAGCTCGTTCCGCCTTTCGTGCGAGTTTTGGGATGTTGAAACAACCGAAATGCACGTACCCCTTCTCTCCGAGTTTCTCAGTAAACGCCCATCACTTCGAAGATTGTATATCCGCCTACCAGGCGCCAGGCTGCACGTCGCCTTAGCCCTCGCGACCGTAATAGGAAAGCTCGAGTCGCTGCGTGTTCTGGGCTTTCATGCTGGGCACGAGCCTCTCGACGAGGATACGGCCCTTCAACTCGCCGACCAGCTGTCAGTGAATCTCGAGGCCCTCCAGCTTGCCTTGGCTTTACCGTGGAACAGAGATCTGCACGTACGGACATGGTATCCATTCGTGAGTAAATATCTTTCCCCCTGAACCCAACTGACTTCTCTCTCCTCAGCTGCACAAGCTCCAGCAAATCCCCGGCCTGTCTTTCCTAAGTTTATTCTCGGGTGAGGATCCAGTGCCCATCAGCCCCGTTGAGCTAGCCACTGATTTAGAGCACCTGCAACTCATCGGGATACAACGCTCTTTGTGGACTGTCGAGCGGGAGAGAAATGAAGAACTGGAGCCCATGTTGTGGCCGCCTTGGTCGGTTAAGTACTGTATACCCGAGGACTTTCCGTGCGCGGATTATGCCTGGTTGTTCAGATATCATTAAAGGTGGCGGTCTCGTTCGTACTTCTCGGCCACATGTATTATATATGGTGCTTGAATTTATTCATCTTATAGCTTCATTCTACGCCCTTGAAAAACTCTGAATCACACACCTGACGGCGTCCAACCTCCTGCAAAGCTGTCTTGGATTGGACTCCGGGTCACTGTTTTCTGGGCCTTAAATTGAACAGCCGATGCGTTGTACTCTAAACCAAATGGGGGTGTCCACTTCAAGTTGGCGTTACTTAAGTTACAAACACCTGTAATACTATTGGTGACCAATTTCATCCTCATTTTTAGCTTGAAGGTGGATTCAAGCTAAACAAAGTAGTTAAGAAGAGTTCCGTAGCAACTACGGCACGACTCATGGAGTCAAAAGAATAGAACCAGTAACAAAAGGAAAGGTGACGCCAAGTAACGCAAAATGTCACAGAGCTGTGCTCGAATTTGAATATTTCTTGTCCCGCCAGCATAAGCCGACGATGGAAGTAGCTCTCCCGGTCGAATTATGGACTGACATTGTCCAGCATCTGCCGCCGTCGCAGCGGCGAAGGATGCTTCGAGTTTCCAGGTAGCCTCCCTATTTAGTCTGCCACTCGTTCTGTATTAAAAGTTTCCAGGATTCTCCACGACATCGCTCTGGGCTTCGTTTTCAGGGTCGTGAAAATATACTTTATGCACGGCGAGCCTGGATTCGTCATGCTCAATACCGAAAACGAGCGGTATGTGCGAGAGACCGCAGATTATCTGCTTCATCGCTCCTGGGAGATACTTCACCGTATCATCTCAGAGCCGTGTTTTGCGAGCGTCGTCAAAGTCCTGAGTGTGCACGCATTTACTGACGGTCCAGCCGTATTTGAATACAGTACATTTGTTTCCTACTAGTTGATTTTCTGCTCTCATACCTAATTCTTCTTAGGCGCGTTGGCGCAAGCGCTTCAATCACTACCCCACTTGCAGTCCTTTCACTGGTTTGGTGACTGTCCCGATTTCTCGACAGTCGCCGAGCATCTGCCTAAAAAGCTACAATATCTCAGAATTCAGTCGTCAGTTTCTCTGTTTCTGTTCATTGCATCCCCTCACTATTTTGCTAGGATGTCAAGCACCACATCGCTAGGCCACCTCGATAAACTCAATTTTTTTCAGCCAGCCATCCCCTTCATCTACGTGCGGGACCAAAAGCTTGACGGAATATTCACCGAGTGGGATTGTGGGTCCAGTAGTGGCTCTCAGGACCTTGTCGACATCGTCGAAAAAAACCCCATCCAACAATTAGCCCTCTTGTCAGCACACGTTGGTCTCATGCCCATACGGGTATGCAATTCTCTGACAGTGCTCGATATCTGCGTACCTCTATTCGGGGACCTGGTCGGAATTGATCTTCTCTTCCGCCATGCCCTCTTCTTGGAGTCGCTCTCGCTGGTGGGGTACATCGAGCCAGATCTATTCGCCGATCTCCCCAAGGACCCGACTGTCCTCCCGCGGCTCAGCTCGTTCCGCCTTTCGTGCGAGTTTTGGGATGTGGAGACAACCGAAATGCACGTACCCCTTCTCTCCGAGTTTCTCAGTAAACGCCCATCACTTCGAAGATTATATATCCGCCTCCCAGCCGCCAGGCTGCACGTCACCCTGGCTCTCGCGACCGTAATAGGAAAGCTCGAGTCGCTGCGTGTTCTGGGCTTTCATGCTGGGTATGAGCCTCTCGACGAGGATACGGCCCTTCAACTCGCCGACCAGCTGTCAGTGAATCTCGAGGCCCTCCAGCTTGCCTTACCGTGGAACAGAGATCTGCACGTACGGACATGGTACCCATTCGTGAGTAAATATCTTTCCCCCTGAACCCAACTGACTTCTCTCCCCTCAGCTGCACAAGCTCCAGCAAACCCCCGGCTTGTCTTTCCTCCATTTGTTCAGTGGTGAGGATCCAGTGCCCATTAGCCCCGTTGAGCTAGCCACTGATTTAGAGCACCTGCAACTCATCGGGATACAACGCTCTTTGTGGACTGTCGAGCGAGAGAAAAATGAAGAACTGGAGCCCATGTTGTGGCCGCCTTGGTCGGTTAAGTACTGTATACCCGAGGACTTTCCGTGCGCGGATCATGCCTGGTTGTTCAGATATCATTAAAGATGTAGGTCCTCTCGTTCGTACTTCTCAGCCACATGTATTATATATGGTGCTTGAATTTATTTATCCTATAGTTTCAATCTACGCCCTTTAAACACTGTGAATCACACACGACGCCGTCCAACCTCCTGCAGAGCCGTCTTGGATTGGACTCCGGGTCACTGTTTTCTGGGTCTTAAATTGAACAGCCGATGCGTTGTACTCTAAACCAAATGGGGGTGTCCACTTTGCGTTACTTACAAACACCTGTAATACTATTGGCTGGTGAATTTCTTCCTCGTTTTTAGCTTGAGCCTTTTTCGCCCAATATTTTGTCAATGAGCAGTACTAAGCAATATATTTAATGCCTCTAGGAGCGGCACGGTCAGCGGCGCGGGATTATGAGTTTGAGTTGACGGATTTGGGCTTTCTTGCTGTCGTCGACCAGTCTTCCTGGTGTGTGAGGCACCCTTCTTACGAAGGTGCTGCCGGTGTGTGGGGTGATCCGGGCGGAACCAGACATGTTCCGACTGGAACAACGCGCGTGCCGCTGGGACAACCCAGCCGGCACGGCTCCGGCAGACCCTTCGGTGAGCAATGGCTCACAGTGAGGGGCTGAGGAAGAAGAAAAAACCAGCTACAGGAGTGTGGTGGGTGGGCAGACAGAAAAACAGGTCGTACGACTACCGACCGGCCGGTGTACAGCGAGTGGTGGCGGACGGAGCAGAAAAACAACAGACGCGTGTGGTGTTGTTTGTCTGCTCCTTCCGTCGCTTGCCGGCCCGGTCTCCCACAAGAAACTCGGCGTCTGCCGTTCGTGCCTCACTGGCGGACCCGTGTCTTTCTTGCTGTCGTCGACCAGTCTTCCTGGTGTGTGAGGCACCCTTCTTACGAAGGTGCTGCCGGTGTGTGGGGTGATCCGGGCGGAACCAGACATGTTCCGACTGGAACAACGCGCGTGCCGCTGGGACAACCCAAAGACGAGCTGGAGGCGCGTCCCAGCGTCGCGCGGTGGGACACCCCAAAGAGAAGCCAACAGCTCAATTATTGGTAGTAAGAATTGTACATCCAGTAGGTAGTTACAAATCGAGGAATTCGGCGTGGAGAGGTGCAAGGAGGTCGAGCCGGCGCCAGTAAACCATAAACGCGTCGGACTTCCAGCGTCCCATAGCTTGTACCACCTCGGGGCTGACACCTGCGAGTAGGAGTTCGGTGGTGCCTCCTATGCGGAAGCTATGGCCTGTGCGTCTAGGGAAGCCATAGCTCTGCCAGACCTCATTGCATCGTCTGAGTAAACTCTTCCTTGTTAGACAGATGAGGTCTCCGTTTTGTTTGTAGTGGGAGAAGAGCGGAAGATCGGCTGGGATGCCGTTGACGTGCAGGTGGTTGGTGATTGCGCGGATGGGGTCGGAAGAGCCTCTTTGGCGGCATAGCATCGCAATGTCGCCGTTGTCACCTTTCGTTTTGGTGTGAGGGAGATGTAGGGTGCGTGAACCTGCTCGAGTGGATGGGGGTTGGAGATCGGAGGCTAGTGGAATGCGGCCGAGACGGAAGGACGATTGTGTGTCGGAGAGAATCTCGCCCAAGCGTATCTGGCCCCAGAATGCGCAGCACGCAGCGGCGAAAACTGCAGCGTCGCGTCCGTTGTCGAGATCAAGCCCTGACTCCAGTGCCTCAAGCATAGCAGCTGTGACCGGAGGCCTCTTCGGGCGCTTTGAGCCTTCCGGAGTGAGGTTCTCTACACCCTTGAGAGTGTATTGGAGACGGACGCCGCCTTGCCATGGCTCGTCGTGGATTATGTGCCAAGCCTTGACCGCTGCGACGGCTCCACGCGCTGTAACCCCCGCTATCTCGCCTGACCGCGATGCTGCGAAGGCACACAGAAGGAATTCATTGGCTGGAAGGCGTTGGCTAGCGGCAACGTTTTCGGACTCGCAGAAACGGAGATATGCAGTCAAGCCTTGTCCGTATTTCTTGAGCGTTGAATCCGCCCATGCATGTTGGATGGCGTGCTCGACCTTTGCTTTGGCTCCTGCTGAGAGGTTGTAGCGTTGAGTCCTGCGGTCCAAACGCGAATATACGTCTGGATTGAGGCTGGCGTATCTGCGGCGAACGAGAGAGTGGGGCATCGCGGTCGTTGTGGCTGAGTTTGGAAAGCGGAAGGCATTTCCGCTTTGCGATCCCGTGACCTATGGCTGACCGAAAAGCACGTTAATTGGATTGCCACTACAGCTACAGGTCCTTATACATGACGGAATGTTCTATGTAGTTGTCCAGGTGATTAGGAATTTTTGGTGGATTAGGGTAAAGGTCCCGTTTACTACCAAACTTCCCTCGAGACGGATCGTCCGCTGGGTTGTCTTCTGATGCAATCCATTCTATCGTGAACCAGATCGAATGTTCGTGGTAGAGTCTCAGGATATGTTGAAGAATCGCGTTTTCTTGGGAATTGAAAGATTTTCCCGCTGCGAGGGCACCTATGACTCCTTGATTGTCCGAACGGAGGTGGACGTGGACGTTTCGAAAGTTGGATGCGATGAGTGTACGGAGTGCAAGTTCGATGGCGACCATCTCGCCCCATCCTATGCAGCGGCCCTCTCCAAACCATCCATCTTTGTAACGCCAAGCTAGCCAACGCCCTTTAAATACGAACCCGATTCCCCAGCTCGTTGACGCGTCGACAAAAATCTCGTCGGCTATTGGGGGTGGTGGTTCGATGATTTTGAGAGACACTGTCTCCCGCTCGAGCTCGGAACGCCACCAATTGAGGTCTGAGAGAACCTTATCTGGTATCCTGTATTTCACGAACGGGTTATGGGAGGCGTTGAATGATGCCGATAACCGATAGAGATGGACGAGGCGTGAGTGGCCCTGGGGAAGGACGTACGCAACGTGGTTGAGTGTGCCTATGATGTTGTCGGCTTCCTGGCGCGTTACCGAGGGCGACGAGGTCCAGACCACAAGCTTCTGTAGATACTTCTGCTGCTTCGAGGGAGGTAGTGAGACGACTTTCGCATCGGCGTCCCAGTCAAATCCGATGTACGCGAATAGATGGCTGAACGGCGTATGTTTGGCGAACTCCCACGGCCACCCGAGGTCGTCGCCGATGTCGAAGAAAAGTTTCTCGTCATATTTGTACACGAATCGGCCACCCACGCGGCCACACGGGTAGCGGAAGAAGACGAAATCATCGACCCACTTGAGGATGTCTTCGACGTCGAGGAACTTGAGAATGTGGACAAGGAGGTCGGCAAGACGACCGAATGTTCCCGGCGCGCTTGATGCGCCGAAGGAAAAGGCATTGTCCAGATGGACTTTGCCATCCCATTCAATCGCGAGTTGTGATCGGTCCTGAGGTGCAGTGGGTACAATGCGGAATGCACTTTTGACGTCGAAAACTGAGGCCTAATGTTTGGTTAGTGGTGGCTAGTTAGCTGAAGCCAGTTCTTACTTGGGTACCCGCCGGTGCGCGGGCCAAGATCATGTAGCATTGGGCGAATGAGCCCCAATCACAAGAGAATTTTGACTTGTCTATTTGAGAGTTGACAGACGGAATGGCCGGGTCGTTGTACGGAAAGGAATGGTGGTTAAACATGCGCCACTTGCCCGTCGGAGGGTTTTTCTGGACGCAACCGACGGGGGAGCAGCGAAATGGGCCGATGCGGCTTTCAAGATATGCGGCGCTATAGCCGGGCGAAATGCGGCCAAGTGCCAGCTCGCTGTCAAGATACTTGCGGATGATGTCGGGATGTTCAAGAGCCGACGTGAGATTCGTTGGGATAAATGTCTTGGTAATGCGTTGTGCTGGATCTAAGCCATGAGGAAAGCCTGTGCGAATGCCTTTTGGAACATCCTCGAACTCGGACGCCCGCCCGATCCTCACGATCCAATGTTGCCATCGGTCCGCTCTCAGGGGCGTCACTATCGGGAATAGATCAGGCGGCAGCGCAGGCCTGCGCTGAATGAGCGGGGCCTGTGGAGCCTGGCGCGCCGGCACCGCACAAGGTGCAGACGTGGGTCCATTTACATGCGTCTTCCGGACAGCCTCTGTTGTTGAAACGGAAGCAAGGTTGGTAGGTGCCGGACGGTGGGACGAAGCCTTTGTCGGAGCGACGGGCCCATGGGATGGTTTCCGAACGGCACCGCCTGCCTGAGTGGCCTGTGAGACCGCACCACATGCAGCGGAGTTTTGGTCCGTCGTGTTTCGGTTGTTGGTGTGCTGTGCCTGCGGCCGTTGGCTTTTTGGCTTGGCTATGTTGTGCTGGAAAGGACTGTTGATGGGCTGGAAAGGATTGGTGCTGGTGGGAAGAGGCTGCGTGTGACTGGTAGCTCGGCGTGTATTCCTTCGCTTTTGCCTTGATTTGGCTCTCTAGATCCGTCTTGTACGCGTCATCCCACAGTTTCTCTTGCCAATCCGAAACATCGAAGTTTCTGTCCTCGACGAGCGCCTGAAAAACCGCATTGTGATAAAGGCGGTACCGCTGAAAGTTTGTTTCGAAATCGTTGCGTCGACGGATGTAGTTGAAGTGGGCTCGGAGTTGTTCGGCTAGCAGCAAGCCCGTCTCTGCCGGCTTGAGGTATGTTTGTATAGCGTCGCAGAGATTGTCGCCGGCGGTTATGAACTCGGTTTGGGTGAGGAGCGCGTCACCCGAGCCGTCCTCGCGGGTAAGACGTGTCTCAATGGTGCCGTCATCGGCGACCACAATCTTCCCCGCCAGCTTGGTATCCTTGCCCTTCCGCGCCTGCTCACACTTCGCCGGGGTAATGTCCGACAGCCAAATCATGCGAGTGAGGCCTTCCCTGAGATTGTTTTTAATGGACGTTGGTATGATCGTCCTATGCGCAGAAATTTGGCGCTTCTGGGTCAGGTTCATGCGGCGCTTGGGTTGGGAGGCTGAGGATGATGCGACGGGCATGCGGATGATGTTGTAGGGGTCTGTACGGATGTAAGTGTCTGTTTATTTTGGTGTGGGAGAGGACGCTGCGCTTCCCCTTGCGGGAAGGCGTCGGAGAGCGCCTGCGGCGATAGTTGCATCGTGCAAATGCGTGCGTTCGCGAGGTTCGGCGTGCCCGATGATGTGGCACGCCGGCGTGGTCAAAGACCTCCGCGCGAGTACGTGCGCTCGCGTGGTTCGGCGCGCCCGATGATGTGGCGCGCCTGTGTGGTTGGCTACCGCCGCGCGGGAACGTGAACTCGCGCGGTACGGTGTGCCCGATGATGTGGCACACCTCGGTCAACCATGCGGGTCCGTGCACCCGCATGGGTCGACGCGCCCGATGATGTGGCACGTCAGGCGCATGGGAGCGCTGTGAGGAGGTGGATGGGCGTGCTCTTACCTGAACTATGTGCACGCGCTGTGAACGCATTCATTCTGGATTCTCCTGATTTGTTGAGCATGCGCCGTAGCTCTGCCTTCGACATGGTTACCAGTTCGCCCTCGTCGTCGCTCTGGCTGAAGTCATCTGCGGGTGACGAACCTCTAGAAGCGGCGGCTGGTGTGGCTGGAGAGGGCGGAATTGGCGGGAAGTCCCTGTCGTACTGCGAGTTCTGGGCGCGGGAGTCGATGAAAATGGGGTTCGTCGAGAAGGAAACACGGCGCTGGTTCTGGTGAGCGGTGGTGTTGCCCAAGGCAGCGTCAGCTTGTGCAAGGGAGATGGGAGGTGCCGACGGCGGTAGCCCGTGTTTGGCCTTGGCCTTCTTGGCGGGCCGTTTGGTTGGGGAAGGGGTCTTGGTGGCCGCTGGCGTAGATGGCTGGCGCTTGCGGCGCGGTTTGGCGGCGGGCTTGGGCGTCACTGGCATGGGCGCCTTGGCTGCTATTCTAGACGAGCGTGCTCGAACCGGCGACGATTGAGCGGCAGGTGTATCCACCATGGGAAGGTGTGGTTCAGCGTTGTCGTCCGCATCAGAGTTCGGGTGGTCAAAGTCTGGGATGAGCTCGCTGAAGGAGGGAGAGATGGGGTGGATTAGAGAGCCGGTGGGTTGAAGATCAATGGAACGATTGGCGCTGGACGGCCTTACGTCCTCGCCCGCCCGGTCGTCATCTCCTTCCAAAGGAACTATATCGTCCTCCGCTGGTCCGTCGCCTGCATCTTTGGGCGGTGCCGGTCCGTGGCCTAGGTTGCCGAAAGCAGCGTTCCTAAGCCATTCGCGGTCGTGCTCCGCCAAATTTTCCATAAACGCGTCTGAGAGTTGATTGTCCTCAGATTCGGGCTCGAGATCCCCTCCGCTGTCAGACTGCGCCGCGAGAATCGCTACTGGGACTGAGCGAGTTGTGCGGGCACCAGCGTAGGTCTTGGGCACCGACTTGGCCGTGGACTTCTTAGATTTCGGAGGCATGGAAAGCGAAAAACGGCGAGAAGAAGTCTAGGCTATACAGACAGAAAAACAGGTCGTACGACTACCGACCGGCCGGTGTACAGCGAGTGGTGGCGGACGGAGCAGAAAAACAACAGACGCGTGTGGTGTTGTTTGTCTGCTCCTTCCGTCGCTTGCCGGCCCGGTCTCCCACAAGAAACTCGGCGTCTGCCGTTCGTGCCTCACTGGCGGACCCGTGTCCTGAAAAGGAAATTGGACTGGACTATCTGCTACTCTCATGCTGCTTCGGCAGTCGCTGCTTGCGTCCCGATGGTGCTCTCCTAGAGCCCCCACCTACTTGTCTTTTCGTCTGGTCCATTCTATACCCCCAATATCCATCCCCCGACGAGCTGAGAGCACCTTCCAAGCCCCGTTCGCGCCCACATCGACACTCACGTCGCCCGCACCTCCAACTGCCTCAGTATCCACTACTAATAAAGTATACCATGGCCCGATGACCGCCACATTCAAGAAGCTCAAGGTCTTCTCTCTCTCGTCACTCACCCTATGCATCACGATGGCGCCTCTGATGTTCGCCGTCGAGACGAATCTACCCTGGGTTGCGCGCGCGTTTCTGGCGAGCACTGCCATCGCCACGTCGACCGTCAGCACGTCGCTCATTGCGTGGGCGGGTAGCACCTACGTCACAAAGCTGCGCATAACCAAAGCGATCGAGAATAATAACACCGAAGAACTCGAGATGACCACGCTGACGCTCCTCCTCCGACCGCGTATCACCCGGGTGCGCGCGCGTTCTCTGCTCCTCTGTGATCACCTATTGATTGACTCGCGGCGCAGGTATACGACCCTGCATTCATCGTGCCCACGAAGCGGCCGTTCGCGAAGTGGGAGCTCGCAGAGCTGGTTCAGCTCTCTCCGGACATGAAGAAGAATATCACCCCGGGGATGGAGGAGACAGTTGCGGAGACCACAGACGCGACGGGGCGTGTGCTCGGCCGATGGGTTGTGAAATGGGGCGAGGGCGGGGAGGGGAATTGCCATCAAGTTGGGAATATAACTCGGTGACTTATATCTTCTGACCGTTCGTGTGCGGAAGCTGACCAACGTTCCTGCAGGTATTTTAATGTACATGAAGAGCTTTTGCCTTCATCGTGAGTGTAATTGTACTAATATGCAACGCGAAACCTTTCCACCACTCTCTTTACACATGGGATAGTGATATGCGCCCCAATGGACTATCCTAGAGGCAGCTACGGATGTTTCGACTTTGGTAGTTCTCTTACACGAGACTTTCTGCCTCGAGCTCAACTTGACCACAACCGTCTCATGTTCTCGACGTTACACCTCCAGCTGGCACTTGCTATCTTTGATCCAATCATTCGTTCAAAACTTTTTTGAGGTGAAATACATTTTTTTGAAGACCTTCATCCCCTACATAGTGCCTCAGACAGCACGAGCATGACTCTGAGAGCGCAATATGTCCACAGCTTCCAGCACCTCCTGGGTGAGCAGCGAGTCAACGCGCACGCGCCACAACCAATGCATCTTATACGTCTTACTCGCTGGGTCAACAAGCCGCGCCACGCCAAAATGGTCCCCCCTTCCTTCCCACGTGAACTTGCGCAGCTTCTTCGCATACACGCTCGCATTCGCCGCGTCCCCGAGGCATATATACGCCTCCATGATCGTCAGATGGTTATCCCAGTACTCCCGCAGAGTCTGCAGCCCCTCCTCCTCCAGGAGCGTGATCTGCGCGCGGCAGCGGTTGATGAGCCAGTCGTCGGGCAGGTTGCGCCGCAGCAGCCAGATGCGCACGGACGGGCACTTCTGGGCGTTCGAACGCCGCGCGTCCGAGACTTGTGCGTCGCAGCAGGCGGTGCAGGTACAGTTGAACAGGAAGTAGTCTTGGAGCTTCTGGCGCCGCTCTTTCGCTGGAGGACGAATGTCCAGGTACATGAAGGTCAGCTCCTCCCCTTTCGCAATGTCACGCAACGCGAGGATTTGGTAGGATAAGGACTCTGCGTTGAAGTAGGGCCGAACGTTGGGAGAACAGCTGATTCCGGTGCCATCATGTCAGTGCCAGCACAAAACGCTCAGTCACTGCACTGACCTGTGATTTAGACGCGAGATGTCCTTGAACACTGCAGCGTAGATGCTTCCCCCAGTTCCCGTGGTTTCTTTTAGGCCGGGAACATCAATCCCATTTGTCTGCATACGCCCGACGTTCGGTCCTAGTTGTTCTTCTGTATAGCTGTTCTCCAGCGCATACCACGCCTCGCGCGCAGCCGGGGCCATTCGCGCCACACAGATCTCCAGATTCCGCTCGAGGTGCTCGCAGAAACGGAAGAGCAGCTCGGAATCCATGCCAGGGTGCAGCCGCCCATCACGCATGGCGCGCATCGCGATCAACAGCGGGCGCTCGCTCAGGACAATCTGGCCCATCTTGAGCTTGCGCGTGCTGAACAGGCCGAGGCCTTTGCCGGGCGAAGGGCCCACGCGGTACGTGGCGGTTGCGAGGTTGGTCGGGGGCTTGGGGAATCCAGGGAGGGTGATGAAGTGCTCTTTGGTTTCTGCGAGCAGGAAGCATTCCGTTACGGGCTCATCTGGGCCCGCATTGGGCGGTAGGGTCGTGCAGAGTGTGGGGTATCCGAACTCGCCTTCGCCGGGGACATCAGGTTGGCTACTTGGCGCAGGACCTGCGTCGAGGGGCAATGTGGGGCATGTCTTGGGAACTGCGCCGTTAGTAGCGTCGGACTCGGAGGATACAGGATTTTCCTTGGATTCTTCGAGGACTGGCCCATTAGATGAGGTGGCAGATGAGGGGTCGCGGGTCGAGTCAGATTCCGCGGCTGGGGATGATGTGGATGTCCCTTCTGCCACCAGGGCATTCTCGCCAAAGAGTTCTCCTTCCGCGTTTGAAGTGGACTCGACGTGATTTTCTTCGCGTCGGTGAAGGATGCATTCCCCAGTGGATCCATGATCGGGATAATTGGTAACGACTGCACCATTGGTTAATTTCGCCCAAAAATTTGAAGTACAGAGCATACCTGGTTCTTCTTGAATTGTCTCACGCGGAGCGGGCAATCGTGACACGCGATTACTTGCACCTCTATCAGCGCATTCGAAAAACTTCGCCCACCGCATCCGGGTGGCTTCCAGTTCTCTCGCCTCCTGGGTGCCGGACTCCATCGTAAGAAGTGAATCAAGGAGACCAGAGCGCGTCGTTTGAAGCCGGCGACATTTCTAGTTAAATAGTGTAGGACCCTTTGTGCTTTGTTTCCTTCTAAGGCCAATCATCGGAAATACTACAAGGCTTAGTCGCTTAGGTCGCCAAAGCGGTCGCGAAGGAATCCGAGTCCGGGTTCAGAAGATGGTGGCCAATGGGTTTCTGTTCTTTCTATGAGTAAGAGATGATAGGACGAAAGACAAACGAAAGAAAGAGGAAAAGGTGATGGGGTTTGATGGGATCAGATCCTGATATGGTCAACTTCCAATCGCGACCTCAAAAGGAAAAAAAAAAAAAGGCTCCTTCGCTGGTATAAGTTTACACTATTCATGAACGTGCTACGTTTCTTCACATCATCAAGTCCCTCGGCGTCAGAGTGGCGGAGATCTTCTTGTTGAAGGTGTCATACAGGCCCTGGATGGCCGCCTTCCACCTCTTTGCGTCAACGTGGTCGACGACACGATCGTAGGTCAGGAATCCATTTACTTCTCCCTCGACGTCCGTCGTCTGAGTGTAAACACCCCCATTGCAGTCAAACATCTCTGTCTGTTCACGCAGCTCTTCGATGACCTAATTTACGAGTGTAAACAAAGGACCTCGAGGAAGAGAAGGTAATGCGAGACTTACACGCAGAGCGCGGTAATTCCAGATCTCGAGATTGGCGTCGATTTCGTACGTCTGGTTAATGTGCCCGATGGCTACATCATCGTTCCACAGGTGGTCACTGCAACTCGGTTAGGCCTGAACATTCATAAGAAAATGACAGGGTTTACATGGTCGTGTTGACTCCGACACCGCCGAACTCTCCCTGGAACGCAATGCGATTGGGGTCGTTGGGCGTGCTCGGAAGACTGTAGAACGGCGCTCCGCACTGGGGACTGGAGTAGTGGTGGTTGTCGTGGAAATCTCCAACGCTAAGGTTGTGATTTCGATACCCCCAGTCGTCCCATCCAGAGACAGAGTTGATGAGTTGGTGGCCAGAGAGGATGGCGGCGACGCGGGGTGTGAGCTCAATTTCAGGACCAGATTGCAATTGACCCCATCCCTCTACGAAGTCGAGTGTCAGAGACTGCCAGATACAAAGCTTGCATCATGATGTAGAGAAAGACGGACCGTTGAAAAGCATGAACGTAAGGACGCTGGGGAAGGACGTGTGGGAGCGGAGCATGATGTTGAGCTGGCGCTCCCATTCAACTTGCTGGGCAGGGGTGGGAGCACGCAGGTCTGTAGCTGGCATGTCTTGCATGATGCTCCTGAAGACAGGTGAGTTCATATATAGCGCAGAGCACTCGTTCCTCACAGTCCCAGTTGATCGGCAGCTTGGTAGAAGAGGTCGGGTTCGACTTTGATATGTTTGCGGCTGTGAACAGTCCTGTAAGCAATGTTACAGGGAAAATGGGAGAGCGTAGCCTACAGGAAGTTCATGCCGAGGTTCTTGATATACTTCAGATCGAAGACCATCGCTTCGTATGACGGCGGCTGTCAGGACAATCAGAACCGCCTTTCAGAAGAATAAGGATGTGGACCAACGGAATGCAGACCATCAGGCCAAAAACCCTGATCGAGAGGGCCAAACTGGAACAGCGGCTCCCCGTTCAGCACAAACCTCTGAACCCCATCGACCTCCTTCCTTTCCACAGTCCTGAATCCAGTATACGACTGCACAGTATCATCGCCGACGGTTATTGTCAAATTATACAAATTGGGTACGTCCGGGCTCCAGGTCTTTGGAGCAGGATAGACGGTGAACGAGAAAGGAGAGTTGGCGGCTCCAGTGGTCGTAAAAATGGTCTTGGAGTTGTCGGAAGGATCGAGTACATGAATGGTGACCTCAGACGAGGAGTTGGTCGAGGTAGTGATGGTGGTGTTTACACCTCCGTTTGCGGATGCACGGAAGGAAATGTCGGTTATGTACTCGGTGCTCGGCACCGACTCGATCGAGACGGTTTGCCAGATACCTGAACAGGGCTGTGATAAAACGGTGTTGTAAGTAAACGTCAGGAAGAGACGAGCGCTGCTTACTGTGTAGAAGATGTGTGACGGATTTCGGCGTTGCTTGCCAATGGGGATCAACTCGTCGTCACCCTCAGTGGGATCGTAGTTGAAGAGGATAAGCTCATTGGTCCCATTTTTATTAACGAAAGACGTGATATCGAAGGCAAACTTGTCGTATCCCCCAGTATGCTCGCCGACCTTTTGGCCGTTGACAAAGACCGAGGTCTTGTAGTCCACAGCGGCAAAGTGCAGGACCACGTTTTGCTCGAAGGTCGAGGGGACTGAGAATTCACGTCGATACCTGGTGAAAGTCAGCAATTATGACAGAGGGCTTGGGAGTTCAATCACTCACCAGCTGTAGACCGACTGTAGCGCTATTCCCGAAAGCCCACTTCTAAGGACGAGTAAGGAATCTAACCAAGCGTTGGGAGAAATGGATATACTCGACACAGAACGGGACTAAAATGCGTTGATTCAATGTCTTGTTGGTCGGCAAGTCATTCACATCGTTCGGGCCTCCTGCGAACTGGAACTCCCAGACACCGTTTAAATTCAACCAGGTTTTCCTTTGCAACCGAGGACGAGGATACTCTGCCCAAGCCTTGTCGGGGTTGGCAGCAACGTCGTCCGTCCAGGGCGTCTTCAGTTTCGGTTCGACAAGTTTGTAGACGGCGTCTTCTGGATTGTCGTAAGTCGGTCGGATGTCATTTAAGCCACCGTTTTTTGGTTGAGTTTGCGCGCAGACGCAGATCGCCTGGACGGCAGCGAGCAAAGAAAAGGCGGTCAGCTTCATGGCTGAATGTGAAGCACCAAAGTCTTGGCTTCAAGTTTTTATGCGAGGCGCCGAGCGTATTTTCCACGAGTTGCATCTGTCGCATCATGTTGCGGTTCTTCTGCCAGACTGCACGATCTCGTGGACATGTAATGCGGGCAAGAATGACGAAACGGCGATGGGATTGGATGCTCGTGATCAATGCCGTCGCATCCACGCGTGCAATTCCGGCGCGGTAAATCCAGCTCGACAGGGATGGGTCTTCTCTGGTCTTCTCCAGCGCCGGACTGCATACGGCTTCACACAGTCCAGAGAGGCCCAGGGACTTTGAGGGGTCGGATTCAAGCAAATCAATTTCGTCATCTAGCAAATGTTGCCGAGTTTGTTGAAGCAGTGAGTTTGAAGTGTAGCGGTAACCTGGAGGGTAAATTGAGGCCCAGTCTTCAAGTTGTGAGTCCAAGGTATATGTAGGTTGGTAGGAGGAGGAGGATTGCTGGCGCACAGAGGGCGCACAGTCCCAAATATTAATTGGGTAGATATTGTATCAAGAAAGCAGCTGCACAGCCACCTAATCGTTATTTGGTTCTGGTGTTCAAGCATCGGACGACGTATTGGTTTGAACGGTGAAATTGTCACTTTTGATACGGATGATGTACCAAAAAAAATGAAAACAAATACAGGCTTCAAATTTCTGTGACGAGATTTTTATCTACGCCATTGTACGACTGTGTTTACTGGACAAAAATGTCGTGCAGCTCTATGCAACTCTGTTTTTGGCTATGCAACTCTGTGCAGCTCTGTGCAACTCTGTGCCAGGTCGTGCAACTCAATGCAATCACTGTGCAACTCAATGCAGTCGTTGTGCAATTCAATGCAACTCCATTGCTGTTCAGATATTACAATTGCTTTGAAAAGTGCACAAGACTGCACAAGACAGCACAGAACGTCATAAGATATAATTGCACAAAACTGCACAGGCATTTGCATTACATCGCACAAGCATGTGCACAAAGTTGCACAAAGCTGCACAGAACTGCACAAAGCTGCACAGAGTTGCACAGCGCTATTCTCAATAAGGCAATTAGGTTGAAATTCTCCCGATTTTATGCCGAAACAGGTAATAACAGTAGTTTACTGACCAGCACCCTCCATTTGCTCACCTGCCCCTTCCTTCTGTACCCCGTACTCCCCATCCCATTTGTTTATGCGATCCGACAACTTAAGGGCATTGTCAGTGTGAAAAACTAAGGAAGCATGAATTCCTTGGAAGTGCAGGTTGAAGTGGGTCAACCACACAGACAAGAAGAGCACCATATCTCCAGCATGGAGATCCATCACCATTCCCAACTCGTGGAGAATCAGAGCCCCCCAACACAGTTCTTGGTGAAGGGGATGCATCAGCAAAATGTTTTGGGTCTGGTGTGTCTGGTCCATCTGATGTGTCTGACTGGAATGGCGCCAGAATTAAAATGTAGCCAGACTCACCAGAACCATTGCCAGAACATTTATGAGAAAAAAAAAAAAATCTCAATAATTATGGATCCTACAACACATGAACGTATATTTGAAAGTTAAGATGACTCTCAGTGCCTGGTTAATTGAGCAAAGGTCGATGTTTGACGACGAAAAATACAAGTCGAATTCAAACTCCGACAGACACGTGAGTTGAATATGTCGAAATGGCGTGATTGATCATGATCTGGTTCGTCAACTTCGCTCTTTCCCCCCACCATCTCCCCTTCCCTTCCTCCGGCTGGAAGCCGCATACCTTGCTATTTTTCAAGAATTCAAGGCCAACGGACCTCAAGTATCAAGACTTCCTCAAACAACAAGATATCAAGGCTCAAAGCTCAAATCATTAAGCCTACTGCTACTGCTGCGTACTCTTGAGACCTGGTGCTCCTCTGCTCGCAAGTTGGCTTCCCGTCTGCAGTCTTCGCCATCTTCCGCTCTCTTTCCTCCCATGCATTGTTTCTGTACCCAGCGCCGCATGTGGCAAATCCGTTACTGATCACAGATCTGACTTCTTCATAATTGAGACGTGTTTGGAGGATGGTATTGGGTATGCAGGTGTGTAAACTACAGGATTATCCACTTTCTCTTCTCATAATCTCACTTCAGCTGCCAATTGTCTGTCGCCTGACATCGTTTTCTCTGTCTTGGAAATCGGCGCACTGTCAGCCTAAAGGAAATTTGGCTGTGAGTTGGTTCAAGAAAATTAAATCAAGAACACTCAAAAAGAATATTTAAGTTCGGCCGGGAACAATTTATTTACACAAGTCAATTGAATTGCACTATACGAAGTTGATCACTACTTATAAGTATAAGTAGATGTTGCTGAGTCAAGGTACAGTTGAGATTTATTTAATCTCTCGATGTAAAGTCAGTATAAGAATCAAAGGAATATCACGTACGTAGTTCAATTTGGTATCCCAGGTGTGATGTGATCAATTAAGAATCACGTAGTCAATGTTCAGATATGTAACCCGTAGTCAGTGTTCAGAGTATGAATCCCGTAGTCAGTGTTCTCAGTAGGTAGCTTGGGTTGGTAGGTAGCTTTGATTGGTAGGTAGCTTGACTTGATAAACGTGTGGGTTGATGTTATCTTCAGTGTTCTCTTCGGTGTTCTCTTCAGTGTTCTCTTCAGTGTTCTCTTCGGTGTTCTCTTCGGTGTTCTCTTCGTTGTTCACTTCAGTGTTCTCTTGATGAAGCAACTTAAGGCTTAGTCACTTAAAGAAATATTCCTGAAAGGAATATTTAATTCAGATCGAAAATGGGCACTAAGAAGATTAATTTGGAAGTGACTACTGAGCTCCTTATATACACAAAAAGTTGTATGGCTACGTTTGGCTACTTCTGAGTAAATTTGAGTCCATATGATTCCATTTGAATCATTTGAGTCATTATGAGTCAGTTGGAATCATTAAGAGTCGATTAAAGTCATTAGGAGTCATTTCAAATCATTATAGCTGAAAATTAAACTGATTTGAATTGACTCATCATGAGGCTTCTTGACTAATCAAATGTACTTTGGTATTCCTCTTCCAGTTGATTCATTAGTCTCTTTGTTGATGTACGAATTTGTTTAATTTAGTCTATGTTCAGCTCACATCTTGATGGGAAGCTGACAGCACGCGGTGTGGACAAGGCCCATATATCAGTTCCTATGTATTACGTGCCAACAATCCAATATGTGCTGCATTGACAGCGTTGTCCACATTTATGAGGCCCAGCATATATAAGCACCAGAGCTGTGGGCTTTGGTGTCAGATGGCAACATCTGGTGCCAGAACGTATTCTGAGGTGCCGCAAGTTATTATGTTGCCAGATTGGATTCTGGCAGTCTGGCGCATTTGGTTGGTCTGGTGCCAGATCAACCAGACACGAAACATTTTCCTGATGTGACCATGTAATGGTCCTCACCACTAGCTCATCAGCACGGGGGCAACAAAGTCTCCGATAGGGGGGGGGGACAAAGTATTGAGATGATGGAGGGGGCTGGAATAAGCAGCAATAGATCTGAGCCAGAGATGCAAGACGATGATTGGGGTCTGGGGAGCGGCAGGGTGGCTGAAGTGAAAAAGATTAGAAGTGTAACTGGCCAACAATAAAATTGGCTGACATGTAGTCTAGGGGAATGTGGTGGGTCCAGGGACTGCCGCATCCAGTGCAAGACGTGGTGGGAAGCCAAGGATGGTACGGTGCCTGTAAGGAATTGACAAGACGAGGGAGAAGGGCGCTCCGGAAAGGACTTAAGGTGTTAAACCCAAGACAGCGTCCATCCAATGTTCCTGCCCTCTTCATGGCTACATTAGGATCTAAAAGGGAGGCACACTGTACGGGTGGGTGCATGCACAAATATATTGTTCACTTGAAGGCTGTGGTTGCCTGGACATCAGTTCCAAGACAAAAAAGGGGAGAGTGGTGCTTGCCTGCATTGTCATTTGTCCACCAGGGACAAAAATTGCCGTTGTACAGGGGCATTGGGCACAGGCCCCATTGGCAGCGAGAGGAAAACTCATGGAGAGGGACAGAGAAGATGCGATCAAGCCGTGTGAGCATCAACAGTCACGGCCTGAGACAAGTTCTTGACAAAATTTGCTGAATAGATCGGGGTTTTTCAAGGTTTGATGTGATGTTGTACATTACATTGTGCAATCTCATGCCGGTTGTGCAACTTTGTGCAGCGTGTGATGTGATATAATGCAGTGCTACAGGTTGTTCTTGTGTGATCGGAACTGTTGAGCTTGATGCAACACTATGCAATTGATGTGGTTGAGAGCGCACAGGCCTTGTAATGGAGCTGCACAGAGTTGCATTGAGGTTGCACAGAGTTGCACGACCTGGCACAGAGTTGCACAGCGGTACACAGAATTGCACAGCCAAAACAGAGTTGCACAGAGCTGTGCGACATTTTTGTCCAATAAACACCACCATACCATTAGGGGCAGTCAGAGTAACTATTTTGGACGGTTCTGACAGTCGGTTCTGTCGACGGTTCTCGATTTATTAAAGCATGGGAGAACCGTCCATAAATCAGAACCGACTCGAAATGCAGAACCGACTCTGGAGGCGGTTCTGCCGACGGTTCCGGTTCCGGTTCTGGTTCTCCACCTCTCTCACCTCTCTTCACATTAATATTATTTGTTTGCTGAGTATTGTTACATAGTTCGGAGTCATCCAGTCACCGTATCTTGGCTGTATCCGTACATTGCGCCTGACAGACACGTCCCCCAAGAATATGCCGCCCACTGAGGGCTTGTAAAAAAAAAGTAGAGGGGCCAAAAAAATTCCCCGAGCCGCGCGGCCGTCCAAGTAATCCAAGCTTTCTGTTACCAGCGCCGACCATCAAGCCAGAGGAGCCAGCAGATGTGTAAAATATACCAAGGAGGGTGTTTTAATTGAATGTATATATTTCTTAAAAAATCGAGAAGTGTGGGAGAATATTGCTACATGAGAACCGGCTCGAGAACCGCCTTTCAAAAAGGGTCGGTCAGGATTCGGGGTCGGTTCTGGTCGGTTCTGTCAAAATTTTGATCCAAATCAATTTTGAGAACCGTCGACAGAACCGACTGCAGAACCGTCCGAAACCCGCTACTCTGACTGCCCCTATTGCGATACCGTCCGATGACATCTCCCCTGGCTTGATCACACAGCTTTACTGCTCGCTCAGACGATTTAACTGGATCCTCTCCTGCGTACTGTTCTCCAGCCAGTCCTTCTGTCGCCCGCCTACACCACCGGACACGATATCGCTCACAGACGCATACGTCTGCACCACCACCGGCGGCGTCACCGAGAAGAAGTGCGCACCGGACCGCACGGTGCCGGGCGCGGGGTCGGGGTGCTGGTCGTTCAGCCGCTGGTGGTGGACGAGCATAGGACCCTTTGTGTTTTGTTTCCTTCCAAGGCAATCATCAAAAATACAAGGCTTAGTCGCTTAGGTCGTCAAAGCGGTCGCGAAGGAAATCTGAGTCCGGGTTCAGAAGATGGTGGCCAGTGGTTTTCTGTTCTTTCTATGAGTAAGAGATGATAGACCTCCAGACGAAAGAAAGGGGAAGGTGATGGGGCATGATGGGATCAGATCCTGATATGGTCAACTTCCAATCGCGACCTCAAAAGGAAAAAAAAAAAAAGGCTCCTTCGCTGGTATAAGTTTACACTATTCATGAACGTGCTACGTTTCTTCACATCATCAAGTCCCTCGGCGTCAGAGTGGCGGAGATCTTCTTGTTGAAGGTGTCATACAGGCCCTGGATGGCCGCCTTCCACCTCTTTGCGTCAACGTGGTCGACGACACGATCGTAGGTCAGGAATCCATTTACTTCTCCCTCGACGTCCGTCGTCTGAGTGTAAACACCCCCATTGCAGTCAAACATCTCTGTCTGTTCACGCAGCTCTTCGATGACCTAATTTACGAGTGTAAACAAAGGACCTCGAGGAAGAGAAGGTAATGCGAGACTTACACGCAGAGCGCGGTAATTCCAGATCTCGAGATTGGCGTCGATTTCGTACGTCTGGTTAATGTGCCCGATGGCTACATCATCGTTCCACAGGTGGTCACTGCAACTCGGTCAGGCCTGAACATTCATAAGAAAATGACAGGGTTTACATGGTCGTGTTGACTCCGACACCGCCGAACTCTCCCTGGAACGCAATGCGATTGGGGTCGTTGGGCGTGCTCGGAAGACTGTAGAACGGCGCTCCGCACTGGGGACTGGAGTAGTGGTGGTTGTCGTGGAAATCTCCAACGCTAAGGTTGTGATTTCGATACCCCCAGTCGTCCCATCCAGAGACAGAGTTGATGAGTTGGTGGCCAGAGAGGATGGCGGCGACGCGGGGTGTGAGCTCAATTTCAGGACCAGATTGCAATTGACCCCATCCCTCTACGAAGTCGAGTGTCAGAGACTGCCAGATACAAAGCTTGCATCATGATGTAGAGAAAGACGGACCGTTGAAAAGCATGAACGTAAGGACGCTGGGGAAGGACGTGTGGGAGCGGAGCATGATGTTGAGTTGGCGCTCCCATTCAACTTGCTGAGCAGGGGTGGGAGCACGTGTGTCTGTAGCTGGCATGTCTTGCATGATGCTCCTGAAGACAGGTGAGCTCATATATAGCGCAGAGCACTCGTTCCTCACAGTCCCAGTTGATCGGCAGCTTGGTAGAAGAGGTCGGGTTCGACTTTGATGTGTTTACGGCTGTGAACAGTCCTGTAAGCAATGTCATAAGGAAAATGGGATAGTGTAGCCTACAGGAAGTTCATGCCGAGGTTCTTGATATACTTCAGGTCGAAGACCATCGCTTCGTATGACGGCGGCTGTCAGGACAATCAGAACCGCCTTTCAGAAGAATAAGGATGTGGACCAACGGAATGCAGACCATCAGGCCAATAACCCTGATCGAGAGGGCCAAACTGGAACAGCGGCTCCCCGTTCAGCACAAACCTCTGAACCCCATCGACCTCCTTCCTTTCCACGGTCCTGAATCCAGTATACGACTGCACAGTATCATCGCCGACGGTTATTGTCAAATTATACAAATTGGGCGCGTCCGGGCTCCAGGTCTTTGGAGCAGGATAGACGGCGAACTCGAAAGGAGAGTTGGCGGTTCCAGTGGTCGTAAAAATGGTCTTGGAGTTGTCGGAAGGATCGAGTACATGAATGGTGACCTCAGACGAAGAGTTGGTCGAGGTGGTGATGGTGGTGTTTACGCCTCCGTTTGCGGATGCACGGAAGGAAATGTCGGTTATGTACTCGGTGCTCGGCACCGATTCGATCGAGACGGTTTGCCAGATACCTGAACAGGGCTGTGATAAAACGGTGTTGTGAGTAAACGTCAGGAAGAGACGAGCGCTGCTTACTGTGTAGAAGATGTGTGACGGATTTCGGCGTTGTTTGCCAATGGGGATCATCTCGTCGTCACCCTCAGTGGGATCGTAGTTGAAGAGGATGAGCTCATTGGTCCCATTTTTATTAACGAAAGACGTGATATCGAAGGCAAACTTGTCGTATCCCCCAGTATGCTCGCCAACCTTTTGGCCGTTGACAAAGACCGAGGTCTTGTAGTCCACAGCGGCAAAGTGCAGGACCACGTTTTGCTCAAAGGTCGAGGGGACTGAGAATTCACGTCGATACCTGATGGAAGTCAGCAATTATGACAGAGGGCTTGGGAGTTCAATCACTCACCAGCTGTAGACCGACTGTAGCGCTATTCCGGAAAGCCCACTTCTAAGGACGAGTAAGGAATCTAACCAAGCGTTGGGAGGAATGGATATACTCGACACAGAACGGGACCAAAATGCGCTGATTCAATGTCTTGTTGGTCGGCAAGTCATTCACATCGTTCGGGCCTCCTGCGAACTGGAACTCCCAGACACCGTTTAAATTCAACCAGGTCTTTCTTTGCAACCGAGGACGAGGATACTCTGCCCAAGCCTTGTCGGGGTTAGCAGCAACGTCGTCCGTCCAGGGCGTCTTCAGCTTTGGTTCGACAAGTTTGTAGACAGCGTCTTCTGGGTTGTCGTATGTCGGTCGGATGTCATTTAAGCCACCGTTTTTCGGTTGAGTCTGCGCGCAGACGCAGATCGCCTGGACGACAACGAGTAAAGGAAAGGCGGTCAGCTTCATGGCTGAATCTGAAGCACCAAAATCTTGGCTTCAAGTTTTTATGCGATGCGCCAAGCGTATTTTGGCCACAAGTTGCATCTGTCGCATCATGTTGCGGTTCTTCTGCACGATCTCGTGGACATGTAATGCGGGTAAGAATGACGAAACGGCGATGGGATTGGGCTGCTCGTGATCAATGCCGTCGCATCAACGCGTGCATTTCTGGCGCGGCAAATCCAGCTCGACGGGGATGGGTCTTCTCTAGTCTTCTCCAGCGCCGGACTGCATACGGCCTCATACAGCCCAGGGAGGCCCAGGGACTTTGAGGGGGTCAGATTCAAGCAAATCAATTTCGTCATCTAGCAAATGTTGCCGATCGCGAGTACCGGTAACCTGGAGGGTAAATTGAGGCCCAGTCTTCAAGGTGTGAGTCCGAGGTATATGGTTGGTAGGAGGAGGAGGATTGCTGGCGCACAGAGGGCGCACAGTCCCAAATATTAATTGGGCAGATATTGTAGTTGGATCAAGAAAGCAATTGCACAGCCACCTAATAGTTACCGTTTACGACTCATTGCAAACTCATTGGAGCGTTTGAACGCGGTCCGCAAGGCACGACAAGCTTCCGGCGCTAGCATGTTAAGATCCTCCTCGAAGGAGAATCAGCCACTGGCAGGCTAGCTAGTAGCGTTTTCAGAAATTCGCTTATAATTATCCCAAGCTTATCCGGAGTTCCAGTTGAAGGGTTTCGAAGGCGAGTTCTGGTCTTCGAGCATCGGAAGACGTGTTAGTTTGAACGGTAAATTTGTCACTTTTGATGCGGATGATGTACAAAAAACTCATGCAATGAATTTCTGCGACGAGATTTTTTATCTACGCCGCGCCGCGATACCGTCCGACGACATCCCCCCTGGCTTGATCACACAGCTTTACTGCTCGCTCAGACGATTTAACTGGATCCTCTCCTGCGTACTGTCCTCCAGCCAGTCCTTCTGTCGCCCGCCCACACCACCAGACACGATATCGCTCACGGACGCATACGTCTGCACCACCACCGGCGGCGTTACCGAGAAGAAGTGCGCACCGGACCGCACGGTGCCGGGCGCGGGGTGCCGGTCGTGCAGGCGCTGGTGGTGGACGAGGTGCACGAACGCGTGGTCGATTGGGCGCGAGTACGCGAAGGGCGCGGAACGGAGGTGGCGCGCGAGGCGTTGGGCGCCGCGGCGCGTGACGGCGTAGCCGCTGGTGCAGAGTGGCTCGTTGGCCGGGCGGAGGAAGGGGCTGGAGGGGAGCGGGGGGAGCGTCTCGGAGTCGCTGGAGCAGTGGCCTGCGCGGTTGAGGTCAGGGCGGACATTGAGTATGGGTGAGAGGACACATACTGATCATCAGGACGTCCCAATTCGGGGGCAAGGCGGGGAAGAACCCTTGTAGGCGTCGCTCGAGGTGCCACTCCGCGTCCACGTCGTCTTCCAAAATAATGGCGATTCCGTCGTCGCCTTCTGCAGCCTTGCGGAGAACGTCGTAGTGCGATTTCCAGCATGCGACCTTTAAAAAAGGAAAGAAAAAAAAATCAGCATACTAACAAACGGCGCTCCAGGTACATACCTGCTGCGGTCGAATTACATCCTCCGCGTCGAAATCACGTCCAGACTCTCCCGTGGTTCTAGAAATCGCCGGCCGATCATCCGGAGAAGGAACGGGAGGCAGCGGAGGGAGGTTCGACGCCAACAGAGGCTGCGTCCACCAGTCCGAGCCCTTGAGACCGAGCGGACCCTCTTCCTGCTGGATGTCATCTTGCCATTCGAAATTGAAAGGGCTTGGGTCGCGTCGCGGATCCGCCGCATTCACCCGATTCTCGTTCCGCCACCACCGCAGCCTCTCCATTATATTCGTGACGCTCTCGTCGCGGTAGTGCGTCGCGTTGTGCCACGTCAAGTCGATATCGAGCGCCCTGGCTTCCGCCCCGAATATCACGTTAGAAAACGAAAGTTCGGTTCGATTAAATGGCACTCACCCAACTGCGACATGCTCTCTCGCCGGTCGGTTCTGCTAGCGAGATTGATGACATAGATGACGCCCGCCCCGAGGGTTCTTGAATGCGGAAGGTTGTCGGTGGACCGCAGACTCCCAAGGCGTTCTCGGTAGAGGGCGGAGCCTAACGGTGAACTAAAAGTCAAGAAATCCGACGACCTGAGGCCGCCCAGGCGACCGAGATGGTACAGCGCTAAGAGAGTGATAGCCGTTACAGATAATCCATAGACTCGGCGCGTAGGCATTTTGGAGTAAAGTGAAGTAAATGAATGGGTCAGATAGGGGCCGATGGTATGTGGCTGGAAAAAAGTCTCAGAATGGAGAATTCTTGAGGGGTTCGGAAGCATCAGGCATTCGATTTGCGGAGGAATATAAAAGCCAGGACTGAAAAATTATAATTTATGATTGCGAGCGTAACAAAAGGTCAAAGCTTAGACTGCGCTCCAATTTTAATCCCAGCCTCTTCCAGGACGATTTGCGACAGCTTCCCGATAGCAGGGAATGCTTTTATATACAGGTGCGCGCGCTCCGAGCTAGCCTGCCGTCGGGCGTATCGTGCGGCGATGCCCTGTGCAATGACCGCGAGCTGCCGAGGGATTAACGGAGTGTGCGGAAGAGGAGGAGACGACATACCCGGAAGAGCATCCAGCTGCGGACGAAGACCATCTCCTTAATGGGGTAGGCCTGGTTCGTCAGCCGACAGTACTCACGCTCCAGGTCCGCGAGCGGGATCGGCGCCTTGTCTGGCTGGTCTTTGAACCCCGACAAGAACGACTCATCACCATCAACCTCGGCGTCGGCTGGGTTGATTGCCCACGGCATCGTCAGGTTGCCAAGGTCTGCGAGCTGGGGGCACATGAGGTCGATAAATAAAAAAAAGCACGCAAATACGTGTGGCGACTCACAGGACTGCCAAGCGTGCAGAGCTCCCAGTCGAGGATGGCAATAACACGGTTCTCGGTGGGGTGGAAGATGAGGTTGTCGAGCTTGTAGTCGCCGTGCACGATGCGCAGGCCCATCTTCTTCTCGTCGGGCAGGTTCTTGCTGTACCACGCCATCAGCTCGTCGAAGCGGGGGATGTCGCCGACGGGCTTGTGCGTCTCGACGTCGACGGCGGCGGCCTGGGCGCGCGAGACGCGCGACAACGATTTGATTTGGCGAGGGAAGTAGTTGGACGAAGGCCCGAAGGTCGAGAGGCCGACGTCGGCGGGGGAGATGGAGCCTAGCGCGGTGAGGGCGTGGATGACAGATAGCCAGCTGGAGTGCGGTGTGAGTATGTATGGAAGATTGCACTGCGAGTGCGTTTACCACTCTCGTCTGTCCTTCGGGGACACCTCCGGCATGCAGATGTCAGTGAAGATGCGGCCGTCTATGAATTCCATAACGTAGAATGGGGTTCCGATTATTGACTTGTCCTCGCAGAGGATAATGGGCTCCGGCACGGGCACACGGCGGTCGCGGGGCGTCGAGGGGTTGATATTGTGCGAGTGAAGGGCGCGCAGCATGGTGTACTCCCGCTCAATTTGGTGCGCCGTGCTCGAGAGTAGTTCGCCAGCGGGTTTCTTGCGCAGAACCAGTTTTGTTTTGCTTCCTAGGGTCGGCCGCGCACAGGACTAAAAATTGCAGGAGACATACTTGGCATCGGTCAGGAAGTACGTGGGGTTGGACTTGCAGCAGTGCGTTCAAATGAAGTATGGATTCAACGTGAATTGAGGCATACCTGGCCGAACTGAATACACCATTAGATACGGTTCGCGACCCCACACTCATGACTTACTTTGAACTGCTTCACGTCGATGGGCCCGCGCAGTGCCTTGACATTTTTGAGCAGGTACGCGCTCAGCGTGTCGACGTCGATGTTTGCGCGCACTTCTCCAACCTCTCCCCCGATTTTCTTGTCGCTGGACATGGTGGTTGGCGTTTGCTAGGAAGACCCAGCATTGACGAACCAGCAACGGCGATTCGAGGCCCGGTGCCCAAATAAGGTAGGGGTCATACAAACCCCGCCAACGTCACGTGTGTTGATCCGACGTCCAGATTTGGGCAATTTTTAAAAACAATTGTCCCAAAAAACTAGCAGGCCACTAGAACAAAATTCCTTCCATGAAATCAAAGAAACCTAGTATAAGACTCATCCTACGAGATATATTAGCTTCCTGAATTTTTGTGAGAGAGGAGTTGTTGTTCCAAGCAAATTTAGGCTATTTCGACATCTCCTCTTTTTCCAGCAAACATTTCTTATATGTGTGAGTTCATAGACACATTAGGCATACTTTCTAGTAAATTCATGGAACGAATAAGCCCAAAGCGATGTGGTCATTATCTGAGGGCTTTTACAAGGGAAATTGCCCAAATCTGGATATCGGATCACTGCACGTGACGTTGGCGAGGTTTGTATGACCCCTACCTTACCAATATGATTGCCGGCAATCAACATATCCGGACCCGGTCAACGGTCAAAGCGTGTGGTCGCAGAAACCGGATAATAAAAGTAATACGCAGTGGTCTCTCCAAGACGGTTCATGAAGCTCGTCTGTTAGCGATCGCGGGGGCCGGAAGTGCGGCTTTGTACTTAACATAGTCTTCCGAGTTTGAAAACGAATCTTGCAATTCCATCATATTAATGCTCCAAATAACAAACCTTAGGCTTATTAAGGCGCAGCGACGGACTGCGTTCTCGCTACCCAACACATGCTCTCCCAACGCAAGCCAGTTAGTCTGATTAGATGGGGTTTTATTAGATGTAAAACACATAAAAAGAACCCTGCGCAGCCCATCTCTTGGTCGCCCCACGCTCGCCAATAAATCCTGCCTTTTTACTCCTCTTACCCGCTCACCTCGTTGCTTTTCAGTTGCCCACCTCCTTTCTTCCAGATGTTGAAAAAAAAAAAGAATTGTGCGCGTGAAATATGCGAGTTTTTTTCCCCATCTTTTTCTACTTTGCCTCCACGCCATTGAAGAAGTTTCAGCGGTTGTCAGCCACCTTGCTTAACCCTTCACATTTAAGCCTCAAAATGAACTGTAATTTGATCGCATCAAAACAGCGATCAATTCTTCTCCGGGCGGTCTCAGGAAGCAATTCAAGCCTCCGTTCGAGCCAGCAATGTATCTAGAGATACTGGCGACCGATTATGTACCCAATGACCAGATATCCTTGAGGTCAACAAAAAAACTTCGCGCAGAGTTCGCGCGCGCGCAGTTTATTTTTGCAACATCGGGAACGTCATATAAATACTGCCTCAATCAACTCGAAATAAAATACGCGGGGATGCTTCTGGTTCCCAGGAATCTAGCAGTTTTTTTTTTAGAGAATGTGGAGACGAATTGAGTCTAGTAGAAATGAGTACTTTCTTTTGCAAAGGTAGGTGAATTTGATGGCTGGCTCGGCAACTTCACTGCCGCCTCAATTCGACCCCAAAGCTTTAACAACTCGGGGTTCAACATCTTTCGGTAGTAATGATGCTGGCTGTTGATTCCGAGCCCCATCCGACATGGATTGCGGGTGTAGCATTACCATCAATATTTTTTTACAAAGGTCGGTGATCGATAGTATTATCCCGAAGAGCTACTTGCTAACCATGATCGGGCTGCTCTAAGAATCTCTGTAATCGCGCCTGGCTCTCCTGGCTCAGCAAGATATAGTCTAGTTGCCGCCGTGCTTCGATCGCCGCCAGTTCTCCCAAATGCTCTTCTCATGGGTTCTGTAATCGCAAGATCTACTTGCTAACCATGATCGGTTATGACCGAGCCAGGATCTCTGTAATCCCGCCTGGCTCTCCTGGCTCAGCAAGATATAAAAGACGTCCAACATAATGGCTGGTCTCTATCAACCGATTCATTCAAACCGCAAGTACTTCAAATGTCTAACTCAAAACTCTTCCAGCCGATCCAGGTCGGAGACATACAACTGAACCACCGGATCGTTTTCGCACCCACCACTCGATACAGAGCAGATGCCAACCATGTACCTCTGCCTCACGTCGCCGACTACTATGAGCAGCGCGCAAGTACCCCGGGAAGCCTCCTCATCTCAGAGGCAACATTTTTCGCCGCACGCGCTGGAGGCATGGCCAACGCCCCCGGTATCTGGTCTGATGAGCAAATATCCGCCTGGAAAAAGGTTTGTTTATTTATTTTGATACTACGCCTGGGCCTGATCGTACTGCAGATCACCGACAGAGTCCACGCCAAAGGCTCCTTCATGTACCTACAGTTGTGGGCACTAGGTCGTGCTGCCGTAGCGGATGTTCTTGCGCAAGAGGGCCTTCCTTACGTGTCGGCCTCGGACGTTCCCCTTTCTGGCGAACCGACGCCCCGCCCGCTCACCGTCGAAGAGATCCAGGAATACATCCAGCTGTACACGACGGCTGCCTCCAATGCCGTGCATAAAGCTGGATTCGATGGCGTCGAGATCCACGCCGCAAACGGATACCTCCTGGACCAATTCTTGCATGACCGCAGCAACATCCGCACAGACGCGTACGGCGGCTCGCTGGAGAACCGCACCCGCTTCCCTCTCGAAATCGCCGACGCAGTGATCAAAGTCGTCGGCCAGAAGAAGACTGGACTGCGCATCAGCCCGTGGGGCTCCTATCTCGGTACGCACACATTTTTCTCGTCACCAGGCGCGCAATCCTAACCGTCCTTGCAGACATGCACTTCAAGTTTGATGACCCTAAGCCGACCTACACATACCTCGTCACCCAGCTCCGCGAGCGCTACCCCGACCTGGCGTACCTCCATGTAGTGGAGCCGCGCGTCAACGGCGCCGAGACCGTCGAGGTCAAGGCGGGCTACTCGAACGACTTCATCCGCGACATCTGGGGCGACAGGCGCCTCATCAGCGCTGGCGGGTACACGCGCGAGAGCGCGATAGACACCGCGGAGCGCAAGGGCGACCTCATTGCCTTTGCTCGCTCGTACATCGCCAACGTAAGTCCTCCTCCCTCCTTTCTCTTGCACAGCTGAGCTAACTACCGTCTGATTCGACAGCCGGACCTGCCGTATCGCCTCTTGCACGGAATCGCCCTCGCCGTTGGGGACCGTGCTTTGTATTATGCGCCCGGGAGTGTCGATCCAAAAGGGTATACCGACTATCCAACTGCGGCTGTTGTACGGTCCACTGCATAGGACATCCCGCCCAACTCTCCTCTGCAGCCTTACAAGAACCTCATCTATAAAAATACTGTAATACATTATATATCAAACAGTGCAATTCACTCTCTGTATCCCTTAATTGTCTGGAGCCACAAGGTTATGTACTACCTGGAATCACTAGTATTTCGACTCGAAAGTCGCAACTTTACGATAATTACTCTGGATCTTGTCCAAGATAGATCCAATATGGATGCACAGCCACCCGGCATATTCCGTATGTTCTTCTTGTCAAGTTGAGCGCTGTCGAACACGTTTGCGAACTCTACGAACCGACTTCTGCCATGGTTTGGGCTGGAGCTGCTACCAATCTCGTGAATTTCAACAGCGTCAAGAGCGATGGGCAGTACACTTTGTAGTTAGTCAGCCTGGCCCTAGATGGCCTACTATCGCAAGGACTACTATGTGCCACCTCGTTGCCACTGCCTCACTAGGTATTTGCTTAGGATGTCCGACGTGGACTTCAACACCCCCGCGTCATCCAAATCTATCCCATCCGTACTCACAGGTCTCGTCATTGGAGGTCTTTTGTATATCGCATCCAGCTCGCTGCGCGGTGTATCTGTGGTTACACCGAGATTCATCAGCAGTACTGCCTCGTGGTTTCGGCGATAACCCCACAACCGATGCATCTCCGCCCCAGCAGGGGTTTCGAACTGCGAGACGTCGGCGCTCTCCAGCCCCCCGAGGCATTTACTCAACTTCTTGGCGTAGATGCTGGCGTTCACGGCGTCTTCGATGCAGGCGTACGCGTCCATGGTGCCTTTTAAAGCGTCGGCGTACATCCCCGACGATTGCAGGCCTTCCTCCTCGATGAGGGCGATCAGCTCGAGGTTGCGTTTGATCAGCCAGTCGTCTGGTTGGCTGGGCGTCATGAACCAGGGGAAGACATACGGCTTGGCTTCTTTGATTTTCATGCGGCGGGCGTCAGAGACTTTCGCATCAGAGCAGGCGCCGCAAGTGCATGCAAAACCATATTGGGCCAACTGCTCCTGGCGTTCTTTGGCGGGAATTTCGATGGGTGTATACGAGCGAGTCAGTTCCTCGCCTTTGGCGATATCGCGCACAGCGAAGAGCTTGAAGGAAAGGGAGGGTTTGTCGAAACACAGCATGACGTTCGGCGAACAGCTGGTACGAAGACAATGTCAGTATCGCAACGGCTACCAAACCAAGCGTGCTAACCTATGGTTGATACGGGACAAGTTTTCGCACACAGCACTACACAGACTTTCCGGGGGTGGGGCTTGGCCGTTAGGGAGTACATCGCCGGCTCGCACAGCGGTTTGCAGTCTATTAGTTCGTGTGATTCCGGTGATAGGTTCATCTTTACGACTGTTAGCCAGCGCGAAAAACGCGGCCTTGGCCTTGGGACCCATACGGGCAACACAGGCCTCCAGAGTTTTCTCCACTGCTTGACCCTCTGTAAGCGCGATTTCCGCTCCTAGAAACAACGGACGCTCGCTCAGGATCAGATCGCCCATCTTGAGCTCGCGCACGGTGAACATGCCCAGTCCATTCGCGGGAGTGGGGCGGATAACATGAACAAAAATCTTCGGCTGGGTCATTGGTTTAGGAAAACCGGGAAGGTCCGTAAAACTTTTCTTCATGTCGGGGAAGAGGAGGCATTCCGTTACTGGATCACGGTCATCTGCACCACCAGGCAAGGTCGTCATAGTCACAGCGCGGTCGTTGCGATTGTCGCTCTCCTTGTCAGCTTCGTTTTTTTCTTTCAAGGCGCTCTCGTCGGCTGCTGTTTTTTCTGTACAGCGGGCATATAGTTACTGGTCTCATCTTCAGAAAATCGTAACCACCTTTCTCGTCGTCCTTTGCATCCTGGAGCTTCACCTCAGCCAACTTTTTCGCAATCGATTGAGAATCTTCAGAGGCATCCAGGTCAGTGGTGAATTCGACGTCAAGAATGCGACGAAATGACCAGACCTTTCTGGTCGGTACCCAGGGCTTTCTCATTGGCTTTCGTACCCTTGAGGAATCCGCGCTTGACCTTCATAGTAGCGGGAGAAAAGAACGGTTAAATCTAAAAACTTAATCCAAACGCCTTCCCTTCTTTTTTACGTGTCCGATCAGTCAAGAGACGGCTTGTCAGAGGCGATTTCCAAGAGTTCCTACAGAGACAAAGAATAATTTAAAAGGCGGACAGACTGCTGTGCGTTGGGCACAAGTGAAAACCGTAAAATATATTCTCAAATTGATCACCGATGCGATTTGACGCTTTGACCGCCGATCCAATCTATTACCGAAAAAGTTCGTCTCAGTCACACCAATAACCAGGCTGTTTCAACTCTTTTATTTTATTGAGTGGGGAGGTCGAGACATGCGGGTAGTATCGATATACCATAGTGAATGTTGGGTGTAAGTAATATAATATGGTTGTACTTTTCGTCTAATCATCATATGTAAGCGGTACCGCGGCAGGCGCGCAGCGGTAGACCATCCGGCGGGGGGGCGCGGACCGGAGTGGTGTGTAGCGGAAGGGAGGAAGGAGGGGTCAAGAAAAGTCAAGATAGACGAGGCGCATCTAATCCTTCTTCTCCTCCTTCTTCTCCTCTGCGGGCTCCGAAGAGGCCTCAGAAGCGCTGGAGGCGTTGTTCTCGGCGTTCTTCTTCTCGTAGACCTGGAGACGTGTGCCCGTCAGCGAAAGCAACGGCGGGACAACGAAAATACGCACCTTCTGGAAGAGGCCGAGCGATGCCTGCTGGGTCTCGTTGATCTTTTCCCGGATGCCATCGGCGGTGATCGCTGCGTCACCGGCCTGTGCCTTGAGTGCGACCTGACGGAGCTCACCAACGAGCTTGGTAACCTTCTCCTTCTCAGTCGCGTCGAGCTGGTCCTTGAACTCGCTCATAGCTAAATCATTCGCGTTAGTTCGTTGACAAATTGGGAGAGACGGTTAAAGGACATACCCTTCTCAGTGTCAGCACAGACGGAATCGGCCTTGTTTGCCTCCTCGATGAGTTCCCTGCGCTCCTTGTCGGTGTCGGCGTACTGCTCGGCGTCGGAGACCATCTTGTTAATGTCCTGCTTGCTGAGACCAGACGAAGAAGCAATGGTCATGGACTGATCCTTGCCGGTCGCCTTGTCCTTGGCCGAAACATTCACGATACCGTCTAAAAGAATACATAAGCTACAGATGCTCGCAGGAGAGGAAAAAAAAAAAGCAAACTTACCAGCATCAATATCGAAGGTGATCTCGATCTGGGGCACGCCCTTGGGTGCGGGGGGGATACCGACGAGGTTGAAGTTGCCGAGGAGCTTGTTGTCCGCAACGAGCTCACGCTCTCCCTGGAAGATCTTGACCTCGATAGCGGTCTGGCCGTCAGCAGCAGTCGAGAACACCTGCGACTTCTTGGTGGGGATGGTGGTGTTGCGGGTGATGAGCTTGGTCATGATACCGCCGAGGGTCTCGATACCTGCGTCGACGTAAACATCCGGAAAACAAAGATAAATAGCGCTGGCTGCTTACCGAGAGAGAGGGGGGTAACGTCGAGGAGCAGAACGTCCGTAACATTGCCGGCGAGAACACCAGCCTGGATGGAAGCGCCGATGGCGACGGCCTCATCGGGGTTGACACCCTTGCTGGGCTCGCGGCCGAACACGCTCTTGACGGTCTCGGTGACACGGGGCATACGGGTCATACCACCGACAAGGATGACCTCATCAATGTCGCTGGACTTGACACCGGCGTCGGAGAGGGCCTTCTTGCAGGGCTGGACGGTGCGCTGGATGAGGGGCGCAACGAGGGCCTCGAACTTGGCGCGCATGAGCTTGGAGTTGATGTGCTTGGGTCCCGACGCGTCGGCGGTGATGAAAGGCAGGTTGATCTCGGTCTGCGCAGTGGACGACAGCTCGATCTTGGCCTTCTCGGCAGCCTCACGAATGCGCTGGATGGCCATGCGGTCGCCGTTGAGGTCAATGCCATTCTCAGCCTTGAACTCGTTGACGATGTGGTCCACAAGGAGGATATCAAAGTCCTCTCCGCCAAGATGCGTGTCTCCGTTGGTAGATTTGACCTCATATACGCCATTGTGCATCTCGAGGATCGAGATATCGAAGGTGCCACCACCGAGATCGTAGACGGCGACGACCTTGGACTTGCTGTCCTTGTCCAGTCCATATGCGAGAGCGGCGGCCGTAGGTTCGTTAATTACCCGGAGAACATCGAGACCAGCAATCTGTCCAGCGTCCTTGGTGGCTTGTCGTTGGGCGTCGTTGAAGTAGGCAGGGACGGTGATGACAGCGTGGCTAAGAAAAAATTAGAGGACGGCTCCAAAATTAAATCTGAAAAACTTACTTGACCTTTGATTCAGGTACTGTTCGGCCGTCTCCCGCATCTTGGCCAGGACCATAGATGACAGTTCTTCGGCGGACTACCGCGAGCAAAAATGAATAGGGGCTCCCGAACCTCTGACTCAAATGCTTACAAATTGTTTCTTTGCACCGTCATATTCGACCTGAACCGCTGGGCGGCCATCGCCCTTGGAGACGATAGTAAACGGCCTAAAGATGTATATTAGAACCCAACAGACTAGCTTTTTTTAAAAAAAAGAGAACAAACCAGTGCTTCATGTCGGACTGCACCTCCTTGTCGTGGAATTGCCGGCCAATGAGACGCTTGAACGCAAAGACGGTGTTGGTAGCGTTCACGACGGCCTGCCGCTTTGCGGGGAGACCGACGAGACGCTCGCCGTGCTTTGTGAAGGCGACGACAGAAGGCGTTGTCCGTGCACCCTCGGCATTCTCAATCACGCGAGAGGTCTTTCCCTCCATTATGGAGACGCATGAATTTGTCGTCCCCAGATCGATACCGACAACGGGTCCTGTTTTTTTTTCTTGGATGAGCCGGAGCTAGGCCAAGGGTGGGATACATACCGTTGACTTTTGTGTTCATGTACCGCGCCAGCATGGACCGCGATGAAGCCTGTTGTACAAGAGTCAATAGAGGCCTCTGGAGGGTGCAAATGTGTACGGACGGCATGGGGACCCGCGCGGGACACGGCAGCACGAAGGGGCCTCGTCGCTGCAGAGAACATGGTGGAAAAAGGGAAAGGTGAAAATTTGCTCAGCCTAGTACGTAAGCATTTTGAGAATGCCGGAGAATGCCGGAGAACTTTTACACAATGCACACTTCCGTCGCTGGATTTCAGCGTAAGTGATAATATTATAGAGTCGAGACGACTGACAGCCAAGTCGTTGTGTATTCGAGTTTTACGAGCAAAAAAATTTGAAGCGAGTGGAAGAATGAAAGCTGGCGCTTCCAAGTACACATACAAATCTTGATTTATTTAGTTTGTACAACATCCGAAAGTCCAAAAAATACAAGCGGGAAACATAATCATAATCATAAAGACGTGCAGTCATCTACGCAACGAGGAGCCGCACCGACCCATCGTCCGCGCGGACCAACCCTCTAAAATGATTCCGCCCATGCAAAAAGTCCACCACCTTCACCCCCTGGCTGCGCTCCGGAAGCTCCAGATCCGACATAAAGCCGCCTTGCGTCCGGATCGCCTCCTTGCGGCAGCGGTGCGTGAACGCGCGCGACACGGCGGTTTCCTCCGACATGGACAGGCGGCCCCATTCGGTGTGCGAGATGCGCTGGTGCAGCTTCTGGTGTATCACGATGAGGACGTCGCCCACCGTGATCGGCGGCGCCTGCGCGGTGTACCCGTAGGGGTAGACGAGGTCGATGGGCCAGTGCGGGAGCATGTCGCACACGATGTGCAGCTTGGTGAGGGGTGGGTGGAACGCGGGGACGAGGAAGTCGGCCTGGGTGAGGTCGACGGCTTGTTCTGCGTTGATGCGGCGCTTGGGCGCGAACGCCGTGACGGAGAGGTCGAAGAGCAGGTCGGAGGACGGCAGGTCGCCGTTGAGCCACGGGTGGATCTGGATCGGGAGGAGCTGGGGGTTTGTGGCGGGCGTGTAGGGCGGGAAGGCGGGCTGGTATGGGGGATACGCCGGCGGGTATGCGGCGGAGTGGGGCTGGTACGCCGGCGGGTATGCCGCGGGGTGGGGCTGGGACGCCGAGGTAAACCAGTTAGCGGGAGCAGCACGATTCCCCCACGAATTTGGCGGGGCGCCTGTCTCGTGAGGGTGGAGAAATGGCGGCGGGATGAACGGCGAAATATTGGGGGCGCTACTGCCGTGCCAAGAAAGGCGACGGCGGCGTTTCGGCCGCGGGAAGTTCCAATGTCCGCCATAGTCGCTCGGAACAGAAAAGAGGATTCGGGTGGGAGTATTGGGACTGCTTAGGTCGGAAATGGGTGGTCCCACATATGGGGAGGACGGATAGACGATCTCGCCCGGGATGAGTGGAGAATTCTGTTGGTGGGCGAAATACGGGCCTGGCAAGGGGGGAAGTATTCGGAGTGGGGGCGTGTAGACAAACGGGCCGGTCATGGTCATAAGGAGCGTCAAGGATCGTGTATAGTTGTGCTTATACGGGAGTGCGTGTCGTGGTTATGGAGAGAGAAGAGGATTGGGGCGGAAATGACTATTTGAGCCAGCTGTGGCTGACTAGCAGAAGTTGGATGGCTAGGGACCAGTGAATGGGCAAGTTTCGTTTTCAATCTGCAGCTGTAAGATATCGCACATAAACGACACTGCCAGGAACTAGAGTGCCATTGTTGGCTCACATAAGTGTCTGAAACCCGCGACCGGGAAAGCGATAACTACGTGCAAAAAGCCATTCTAAATTGCACTAGTGTTGCTTGGTGAAGCCAGACGAAGTAGCAGAACAGTATAATGCAGGACTGGAAGCAGCACTGCACAAGACTAAGAAAGAGTCAGAGGCGGACTTGGTCGGTTAGATTATAATGATCTGCGCTAAACCCATTTGGTCGTTTGCTCTCCAAGAAAGGAAAAAAAGACCCGGCAGTGTTGAGGAGCGTTGAGGCAGTGGAAATGGGTGCAAAAAGATCATAGCGATAGCCAGGATAAAGCAGTGGTGACTCGGAGCCGATACATGTGTTAAATTGAAGTCTATTATACTTAGATCGCGGCGTCCAAAATGCGGCCTCATTCGGAGTCTAAAACCGAATCCTTCAGCTTATTGTGGCACACAGAGGGCACAGAAAAATCAGTTTAGTTCTGAGTAGTGGACGACTCGCTTTCAAAGACTCATTTCCCCCCCCCCACTCTTCAAGTTGACTAGATTTGGGGGTACGTTGTCGCAAAAGTCCCAAATCGACTATAAGGGGTACGCAGGGTTACAGGCTTATATGTAGGTTATAGCCTGGTTATACAATACTTACAGCTGGTGTATAAGCCCCTATAAGTCCGTATAACGTTCCTGCTTATCCAGTATCATTTTTCGGCATTGACAACTTGGGAGGGTGCTCAAACAAAAGACGAGAACAATATCATGAATATTAATTGCCAGCGCGTAACAGCCAGTCAAAATCAACTACATGTACATCGTCCAAGTAGAACGTGTGATCCGCCCTGCTGCGCCAAAAACAATCGATTCATATGAGCTCCACAGCCGAAATACCGAGGTAAGATGAAGATTGTGCGAGCATTTTCGACCTCCCCATCTTCGCAGATTCGTTCGTGAGCGAATGCATTTTGGAAGAAAGAACGCAGGTCAGCATGGAAATTGCGACGAGTTGAATCGCTGATCCAGGGCCTGTCTTTCATCCCAAATCGGGAGCTCACAAGATTTTCCGGTGTGCCAAGTCACTCGATATCCAGCGGCCTCGTATATGCGCTCTATCTCATCGACTAGCTTGTGTTCCCCAGCTAGTTGACTGCTCACCTCTGCCCGTACAGAACCTTCAAAAGAACTGAGTGGAGTATCCAGCACGCCAATTGGAATGTCCTTGATGCATTTATCTGCTGTAGCGCGCTGAGTTATTCCGCTGAGAGGAATCAGACAGTGTGGATGAGAGGGTACTATGGAATTTAAGTGAGAAATACTTCTGAAGGAACCACGACACACGTTTCTGCGCGGCATGCAGCTGCAAATCTGCGAGCTCCTTCTCAACATGGATCAGGCGCGCTGTTAAGCTCAATTTCGGTTCCTTTCTCGCGGATACGCGGTCCTCCTGGCCCTTCGAACGGTCCGAGAGCGGCGCCTGCGTTTGACGGTGTGTTTGACGGTGCGCAGAGTCTGTCTTGGGAGATTTTCGGGCTTTTTCTTGAGCTGCCTCTCTCTCCAGCTCAGAGTCGGAGACGTGGGTGGTATCTGAGTCGAAACGACGTATTGGAGGCATAGTTGGGGCAGCAGCTAGGAAACGGAGAGCGCCAGAGGTTGTTGGTAGCCTGGGGTGGAGTGAGTGACGTCATGCGGTTGCTGCGGCTATATATAAGTCCGCGCATTGTGACTCTGTGACTCCACCTCTCTTCGCTCTCAACCACCACCACCAGCACCACATCACTCTCTCCTCTCACTACCGTCTCGCCCCGCCGCTTTTTCGTCCAGCGTTCCAGAAGCTCTGGTATGCTACATATTAGGCTGCCCTCTTTCACCTCAGGCTGCCTGACATCGCGGCAATAGATTTCCTGCGCACTCCGCCGCCGGACCACCGACAGCTCAGGTGAGCTCCCTTTCCCTTCCGTCATGTTGCCTGCTTATCTTCGTACCCATGATAGCCCACTGCCTTCCTCCCTGCCGCCGAAGGTATGTATACACGCACTCACCTAGTTATATAATGGCTGACGACCGTCAGCTTAGTCTCCGTCTCCGTCTCGGCCACCCCTGGTTAGTACCACTCTGGACTCTTACATTATTACCTGCTGTATCGTAGTCTAGATCCATTAATCCATTATTCTCATTCATTGTGAGTGCAAAGGCGGGATGATTATTTTTTTTTTGGCTTCGGCAAGGGACTCAGTTATAGGCGACTATAAGCTCCAATAAGCACTGTAAGACCTTATAGTACTTATAAGTCCCGTAAGTTATTATAACTGAAGATAGCCCCATTCTGAAGACTATAGACCCCTTAATCATCTTACAGGCTTATACATACTTACATTGGAATATATTCCCTTATCTCCGACATGGGACTTTTGCGACAGTGTAGTATACTTTGGAATGTGATAGATCATCGATCTCCATTTGGTCGTGTGCCACATTGACCTTTTCCAAGAAAAAAAGACAAGGCGGGTGCAAAAATGTCATAATGGTTCATTCAGACACGGGTAAGCAGCTCGTGTCCATGGGCAATAGCCATTCGTGAAAAGTATACTATACCCAAATTCAGTCAAGGCTGGAAAAAAATGAGACTAGTCGTCCACTCAGCACTCAGGAGTCAGCCCTCAGCCGCCGGTTCTGTGTGCAGAACCGACTCTGGAGGAGGTTCTGAGGCGGTTCTCAGAATTAAAATTGCAGCAGAGCCGCTTTGAGAACCGACTCCAGAACCGTCCATCAGAACCGCCGAAAACCGCTACTCGGACTGCCTTAATAGATTCGGTTTCAGGCTCCGGATAAGGCCGACGCCACACCACGCCACGCCACGCCACGGTCCATAATAGCGAGGAACCAGCTTCATTTCGGCACTAGTTACACTGGAAATCAGATGGAATAAGCTAACAGGAAACTGAGCTCGAAATGGTAAGTTTCGGTACTGACTGAAACAATGGGTGACTTCCCGTAAGATACATTTAATCCACAGGCAATCGGAGGGTGCCAAATGATGGCAACTGACAGTTAAATTATTCTGAGCTTCCTGGTTTCCCGTAAGAGCGCTCATAAACATTTTGAATGAGTATCGACTACTGGACCGTCATGTTGATGACACGTCCAAACCTCCTATCCCGCACACTAGAATGGGTCTCACAAGGTCTCGATCTCAACATCAGAACCGGTCGCCAAGTACTGAGACTTCCACTGACTCCGGCTTGCACCAATTCTTCACCTCAGGCTGCGAACGGTTCAGCCAAGTTCATGCCCATGAGACCGTCTCCCTCACTGTGCAATGAGCAGCGTATGAGAGGGATCAAGATAGGCTCAAGTTTATCTGCATAATGAAGCCGCACGAGGGAGTGCAAGGGAACATGAAGCGGAGAAGGCAACACAGATGGTTGATGACGTGCACCCTAGCACTTAGGCGACGACGCGGCGCAAGGGCGGAGGAAGTGGCCGAAAGTGCTATTCAACCATCGTTTATATCTGTAGGGGGCGCAGCTACCCCCCGACCAGATTTTAATTCTATTCGAGGGTCAACAGGATATTCCGCGAGATCCAATCCTGACAGCTGTCCCGGGATGTCCGAAAACGGCCTCAAAATAATCTGTAGGAATATATTTATCTTACAGGAAGTCACTGCCCACTTCCCAAATAGTCCCAAATCCAGTCAAGACTGGAAAAAAAAAATGAGACTTTGAAAGCGAGTCGTCCACTACTCAGAACTAAACTGATTTTTCTGTGCCCTCTGTGTGCCACAATAAGCTGAAGGATTCGGTTTCAACTCCGAATAAAGCCGCACTTTGGACGCCGCGATCTATAACAGACTTCAACAAGCGAGGAACTACCTTCATCGGCTCGGCACTGCTCCTGACTCTTATACTGACTATTACATTTATTATGCGGTTTCCGACACCTGGGAGTTTACGCTTTGACCGTTGACCGGGCCCGGATATGTCCATTGCCGGTAATCGGTCCGCCAGTGTTGGGTCAATGTTGGGTCTTCCTAGCAAACTCCAACCGCCATGTCCAGCGACAAGAAAATCGGGGGAGAATTTGGAGAAGTGCGCGCAAACATCGACGTCGACACGTTGAGCGCGTACCTGCTCAAAAATGTCAAGGCACTCCGCGGGCCCATCGACGTGAAGCAGTTCAAAGTAAGTCATGGGTCTGGGGTCGCTAACCGTATCTAATGGTGTATTCAGTTTGGCCAGGTATGCCCCAGTTCGAATTGAATCCATGCTTCATTTGAACGCACTGCTGCAAGTCTAACCCCACGTACTTCCTGACCGATGCCAAGTATGTCTCCTGCAATTTTTAGTCCTATGCGCGGCCAACCCTAGGAAGCAAAACAAAACTGGTTCTGCGCAAGAAACCCGCTGGCGAACTGCTCTCGAGTACGGCGCACCAAGTTGAACGGGAGTACACCGTGTTGCGTGCGCTTCACTCGCACAATATCAACCCCTCGACGCCCCGCGACCGCCGTGTGCCCGTGCCGGAGCCCATTATCCTCTGCGAGGACAAGTCGATCATCGGGACCCCATTCTACGTTATGGAATTCATAGACGGCCGCATCTTCACTGACATCCACATGCCGGAGGTGTCCCCGAAGGACAGACGAGAGTGGTAAGCGCACTCGCAGTGCAATCTTCCGTACATACGCACACCCCACTCCAGCTGGCTATCCGCCCTCCGCACCCTCGCCGCGCTAGGCTCTATCTCCCCCGTCGACGTCGGCCTCTCGACCTTCGGGCCCTCGTCCAACTATTTCCCTCGCCAAATCAAATCGCTGTCGCGCATCTCGCGCGCACAGGCTACCGCCGTCGACGTTGAGACGCACAAGCCCATCGGCGACGTCCCCCGCCTCGACGAGCTGATAGCTTGGTACAGCAAGAACCTGCCCGATGAGAAGAAGATAGGCCTGCGCATCGTGCACGGCGACTACAAGCTCGACAACTTCATCTTCCACCCCACCGAGAACCGCGTCATCGCCATCCTCGACTGGGAGCTCTGCACGCTCGGCAGCCCCGTGAGTCGCCAAACATACTTGCTTATTTGTTTATCGACCTCATTTGCCCCCAGCTCGCGGACCTTGCCACCCTGACGATACCGTGGGTAATCAACCCCACCGACACCGAGGTCGATGGTGAAGAGCCGTCGATGGCGGGGTTCAAGGGCCAGCCAGACAAGGCGCCGATCCCGCTCGCGGACCTGGAGCGTGAGTACTGTCGGCTGACGAACCAGGCCTACCCCATCAAGGAGATGGTCTTCGTCCGCAGCTGGGCGTTCTTCCGGGTATACCTTCTCCTCGCTTTTCCCCGCGCACGCCATTAATTCCTCAACAGGGGGCGGTCATTGGACAGGGCATCGCCGCACGGTACGCCCGGCGACAGGCTAGCTCGGAGCACGCATATGCGTGGTTTAAGCGGTTCCTTGTCCTCGGGAAACTGTCGGAAATCGTCCTGGAGGAGGCTGGGATTAAAATTGGAGCACAGTCTAAGCTTTGACATTTTGTTACGCTCGCAATCATAAATCGTGGGACGAGGAAGTCGGCCGGGGTCAGATCGACGGCGTGCTCTGAATTGATGCGGCGCTTGGGCGCCAACGCCGCGACGGAAAGGACGAAGAGCAGGTCAGACGATGGGAGGTCGCCGTTGAGCCACGGGTGGATCTGGAGCGGGAGGAGCTGGGGCGTGTTGGGCGGGAAGGCTGGCTGGTATGCGGGGGTGCGCCGGCGGATATGCCGCGGAGTGGGGTTGGTACGCCGGGGTAAACCAGTTGGTGGGAGCAGCGAGATTCCCCCACGAATTTAGCGGAGTGTTTCGTGAGGGTGGAGAAATGGCGGCGGGATGAACGGCGAAATATTGGGGTGCTACTGCCGTTCCAAGAAGGGCGACGGCGGCATCTCTGCCACGGGAAATTCGAATGTCCGCCGTAGTTGGATCAGCGGTCAAAGCGTTAAATCGCATCTGTGATCAATATGGAAATATATCTCACGGTTTCACTTGCGCACAACGCATAGCATATTTTTTTCGCCTTTTCAATTCATTCTTTGTCTCTGCAGGCACTCTTGAATTTGCCTCTGACAAGCTGCTGTTGATCGGACACGTAAAAAGGAAGGGAAGGTGTTTCGATTAAGTTTTTAGATTTAACTGTTTTTCTCTACCGCCACTATAAAGCTCAAGCGCGGATTCCTCAAGGGTACGAAAGCCAATGAGAAAGCCTCAGGTACCGGCCAGAAAGGTCTGGTCATTTCGTCGCATTCTTGACGTCGAATCCACCACTGACTTGGATGCCACTGAAGATTCTCAATCGATTGCGAAAAAGTTGGCTGAGGTGAAGCTCCAGGATGGAAAGGACGAAGAGAAAGGTGGGTCGCGATCTCTAAAGATGAGACCAGTAACTGTATGCCCGTCTTGACAGAAAAAAACGAAGCAGGCGACAAGGAGAGCGACAATCACAACGGCAGTGAACAGGACAGCACTGTGATTATGACGACCTTGCCTGGTGGTGCAGATGACCGCGATCCAGTAACGGAATGCCTCCTCTGTCCCGACATGAAGAAAAGCTTTACGGACCTTCCCGATTTTCCTAAACCAATGACCCAGCCGATGGTTTTTGTTCATGTTATCCGCCCCACTCCCGCGAATGGGCTGGGCATGTTCACCGTGCGCGAGCTCAAGATGGGCGATCTGATCCTGAGCGAGCGACCGCTGTTTCTAGGAGCGGAAATCGCGCTTACAGAGGGCCAAGAGGCGGAGAAAACTCTGGAGGCTTGTGTTGCCCGTATGGGTTCCAAGGCCAAGGCTGCGTTTTTCGCGCTGGCTAACAGTCGTAAAGATGGACCTATCACCGGAATCATACGAACCAATGGACTGCGAGTCGATGTGCAAAACGGCGATGTACTCCCTAATGGCCAAACCCCACCCCCGGAAAGTTTGTGTAGTGCCGTGTGCGAAAGCTTGTCCCGTATCAACCATAGGTTAGCACGCTTGGTTTGGTAGGTGTTGCGATACTGACATTGTCTTCGTACCAGCTGTTCGCCGAACGTCATGCTGTCCTTCGACAAACCCTCCCTTTCCTTCAAGCTCTTCGCTGTGCGCGATATCGCCAAAGGCGAGGAGCTGACTCGCTCGTATACACCCATCGAAATTCCCGCCAAAGAGCGCCAGGAGCAGTTGGCCCAATATGGCTTTACATGCACCTGCGGCGCCTGTTCCGACGCGAAGATCTCTGACGCCCGCCGCATGAAAATCAAAGACTCCAAGCCCTATATCTTTCCCTGGCTCATGACGCACAGCCAACCAAGCGACTGGCTGATCAAACGCAACCTCGAGCTGATCGCCCTCATCGAGGAGGAAGGCCTGCAGTCGTCGGGGATGTACGCCGACGCTTTAAAAGGCACCATGGACGCGTACGCCTGCATCGAAGACGCCGTGAACGCCAGCATCTACGCCAAGAAGTTGAGCAAATGCCTCGAAGAGGTGGAGCGCGCCGACGTCTCGCAGTTCGAAACCCCTGCTGGGGCCGAGACGCATCCGTTGTGGCCCGTGGGGTTATCGCCGAAATCATGAGCAACTAATGCTGAGCCAACTCGGTGTAACCGCAGATACACCGCGTAGCGCGGTGGATGCGTCAAAAAATACCCAATGACGGGCCCGGGACCCCTGTTTTCAGATGCGACGGTTTTGGATGACGCGCAGACGTTGAAATGCCTGTCGGACGGCATAAGCAAATGCAGGCTGTGGCTACGGGCTGACACGTAGCAGTCCTTGCGATAGTAGGCCATGTAGGGTCATGTTGAGTACAAAATGTACTGCCTCCCATCTTGACGCTGTTTGAGGTTTGAAACTTACATTGGTCGGCGGAAAATGATAGCAGCTCCGGTCTAAACCACGCCAGAATCTGTCAGGTTCGTTGGGTTCGCAAGGGTTCGAATTCAGAACGAGTTCCAATATGGGTAGCTGCGTTGCAAACTCTCAGGTTTCGGCGCCGATTATTTTTGCAACTCGTAACGGTTGCAGCGATTGCGGTCGGTGATGTTGTGGCGCTCGCGGGGCACCCAGTTTCGAATGAATAATCATCATGTCCTCTTCATTATTGAACTTCAATAATGAAGAGGACTGAACCAGTGTCGAGTAGAGCAAATAAAATAATTTGAACTCCGACGTGTGAGCAACTGTCGACGACGCTGTTGCCTCTTGTACATGTAGATTTCCTGCTGCCCGCTTCATACTCCGACACCGTAGCAAATGGTGATCGCGGCCTGCCAAAAGCGGCGGGTATGTCCTCGTCGCTGTCCCGCCATGGGTTGGAGTCGCTGCAAGGAGTCTTGGCTCTTCGACTAGGCTTGGATATCTTTGGCTTTACTGGGGAGAATTCGCGAACTTCTACCTCGTCGTCATCGCTCTCCAGATGCCCAGGACGGGTCTGCGGCGCTACGTTGGATTTTTTTCTGACGGTAGCCGGTGCAGTAGCCATGTCAATATCTGAGGGGTTCTTGGTCCATCGTGAGTCCGAAGAGACATCCGTGTCCATTCCACTCGACGCCGCTTCGGGCGCAGCTTTGGCTTTGTTCTTGAGCACCGGCCTGGGTCTAGGGCGCGCCGAGGTCGGCGCCTGCTCCGCAGCGCTCGACTCTGCGTCCGTCTCCTTGCCCTTCTTCGCTCTTCGCTTCTGTTTCCCTATCCCGGATTTCTGCGGTTTCCTCTCAGCTTCCTCCTTCTCCGGTTGCGCGTTCTACGTCTCTTCCTGCTTCGGCTCCTCGACCTTGACCTCCTTCCTCTGCTTCCGTACGCGCTCCATGACCATCAGATCCGCAACCCCCCATGTCCTGAACTGGATTTGAGCCTAACTTGGCACATCTGAGGCTGTAAGCTGTAAGACCTGCCGTTGGCATACAGGTGACACCGTGTAGTTTTCCGCCTTGGCTTGTTCCTCATTGGCAGTTAAATTCCATCCTCCTTGTGCCGTAAGACCTGCTTGCCCCAAGTATTGAGATCTGAACCCGCAGTAGTACATTTTCCTCTCCTCCTGTTGGACCTTTGATCCAGCTGGAGATAATTCAACATCATCATCCCTCCTCTCCAGGCTCTCTACAATAGTACCAATGCTTCCAATTTAGGTCATACGCCACCTCAAACAATATGGGTCGTCCTCTTGGGCATCTCAACCTCTGCCACGCTTATTATACTAGTACGCTCCACTCGACTATCTCGTGCTCGCCATGCTAACGCCTGTTCTAACTTCAAGGCCCTCCTACCATTCATCCTGAACGTACTCCTCCAGCTCCAACGCCGCTTGTCTCCGAATGTCCATCTTGACGCCAGTGTTCCTCTTACTTCGTTCGGTCACGCCAACCATCCTCGCACCCCCGGTACCACACAAGCAAATGACAGCTCTCCTCCCAGTTCTCCCCCTGATGCGCCTCTCAATTCACCCCTCAATCTTTCTGTCGCTATCCCTGACGACTTGTCCGTTGCCAATCACGCGTCTGGCCCCAATCGTCTTGACCTCGTTGAACACTCCGGGATACGTCGCCTTGCTCGTATCGACACGGTGAACGGCGACGTCAATCCCACATTTGTTGCAGGGAATCAGATCAGACACATCACCTATAACCATTTCCATCTCGCGTCGACGCTCCCGCCCAACGTCCCGCAGACTGCGCTGTTTCCGCTGTTTCCAGAAACGCCAGGCAGTCTGCGCAATATACAGCGCGTGCGGCTGGAGGTGGGTGGAATATATTGCTTGAAATATCTTCAATTTGGTTTACGCACCTTCTCAGACGAGTAGTGGTCCTCAAGAAGAACCGATGACGCGACTCGAGAGTCGGCTCCTCCGAGTCCGTCGTGGAATACGTAGTAATAGTTGGTAGCTTGGTATAGAGTTCTGTTTCCAAGGCTGGCTTATAAACATGTTTGTATACCCGATATTCTATGTTTTGCAAACACATAGTTTTTTTTGCTCGATGTAATGCGGGTCGAAGCACTGGCCCGAAGAGGAAGCAAGGAATCGTGGTCTTTGGATCTTCAAGTCCGGCAGTGTCTGCTTTTCTCGACGACGGAAACCTCTTCCAATTCGACCTAACTCCGCAAAAAATTGCTTCAAAAATCATTCGAAATTGAGTCAAGTGGAATTAGTCGTCTTCAATGTCGAAAGATTGCAACTTTCGTCCTTGGGATTCAGTTTGAGTCACTGCTGAAGGGCTGGGGCGAAACATCGCGGAAACAAGGCCTTCCAGCCCGTTTTGGTGACATGTTTCTCTGCGGCGCGACAGAAGCGGGTCGAACAACTGAATCAACTCCTGCGCCGCTGGTCAATGCACGAAGCCGCGCGCACAGTTCAAGCCGCCCGCAATAAAAGACATGCAGGGTCAATTTGCCAACTTTGAGAAGACGCAGCCTGAAAGTCCTCTGGCTCATGTCGCCATCTAACGAACAGCCGGTCGAAGAGCTTATCAAACGAGCCGAGGATATCACCCTCATCGAAGCGCGCGGCCAACAGGGGCTGGATGCGTATCGCGAGAACCACATATCCGTTCTGGGGATGTATATCTGTCTTGGCGACGCCGTGAACGCTAGTCGGTATGCCAAGAAGCTTCGTACATTTCACCATTTGCGCATCGATATCAGAGCCTTTCTTGAATCCCTCGAGTGCTGCGTACAAGTCGCATCCGTTGTGGGCTTGTCACCTCGAGTCGGATGACCAGAGAGCGAGCCGGGTCGACGCTCTCATTGAGTACCAAAAGCTTGATCCCGGATTCAAGAGAGTTATGTGTGAATTTGAGTCGCTTGGGGATGAAGGAAAGCCTTAGAAGGGGGGATGGAGCGGAGCATCGGGAGTCGAATGAACATTGATTGAGATTTTGAACCTGTGCTCGTAACGGAAACTTGGCTCAAATTTACCTCGAATTCTCGATATTCACCATCTGCACTTGGTTCATCCAAATATTCAATTAATGCGATTGCGATTGCGAACTATCACTCAGCAACCAAGCATGTTTGCGCCTCTCTCTTTCGTCGGCGTCGTCTGAATCTTCATCGTCGGAGATATCCATTGCCATCGTGTGAGTCCACTCCGTGGACTTGGCCGGTCGTTCTCTACTTACCGGGGAGCAGTCGTTCGAATGCGGCACGGCTGAGAAAGGCAAGCGCCACTCACCGTGGCGCCGCAGTGCGGTTTCGGGCAGCTTGCAGAGGAAAGAAGGCGGAGGAAGTCGCCCGAGTGCTGCCTGCGTCCAGAGGCCGGCGGGGAGTCTCCTCGTTGTCGTTGTCCCCTTCTGACGTACTGCTGATCTCAAGCGGCGTCCTTCTTCGCTTTGAAGGGAGAGGAGTTGTAGGCGCGACGCTAAGCTTCTTGCTTTCCGCCGTGCGTCGTTTGGGAGCCGACTTTGCAACGGAACCATCCTCGCTGGATGAGCAAATGTCGACGACGCTGTTGCCTCTTGTAGATCTCCTGCTGCCCGCTTCGTACTCCGACACAGTAACAGAAGGTGATCGCGGCCTCCCAAAAGAGTCGGGTATGCCCTCGTCGCAGTCCGGCCATGGGTCGGAGTCGCTGCAAGGAGTCTTGGCTCTTCGACTGGGCTTGGATTTCTTTGGTTTTACTGGGGAGAATTCGCAAACTTCTACCTCGTCTTCATCGCTCTCCAGCTGCGCAGGACGGGTCTTCGGCGCCGCCTTGGTTTTTTTTCTGACGGTAGCCGGTGCAGTAGTCATGTCAATGTCCGAGGGGTTCTTGGTCCATCGTGAATCCGAAGAGACATCCGTGTCCATTCCACTCGACGCCGTTTCGGCAGTGGTTTTGGCTTTGCTCTTGAGCACCGGCCTAGGCCTAGGGCGCGCTGGGGTCGTCGGCGCCTGCTCCGCAACACTCGACTCTGTGTCCGTCTCCTTGCCCTTCTTCTTCGCTCTTCCCTTCTCTTTCCCGATCCCGGATTTCTGCCGTTTCTTCTCGGCCTCCTCCTTCTCCTGTTGCGCATTCCACATCTCTTCTTCCTCCCGCTCCTCGACCTCGAGTTCTTTCCTCCGCTTCCGCGCGCGCTCCATGACCATCAGTTCCGCAACCCCCATGTCCTGTTCAGTCAGCTCCGCGCCTTTCTTATTCCCAGAAGCGGCCGCCCACTCCCCGCCGTCCTCGGGGAACATCGCCACCCCGTAGCTCGCACTCTCCCGCAGCACTGCAACCGCGTGTCGCCTGTTCGACGAGTCCTCCACATCCAAGAACATGTCCTGGATGACGAGCCGCATCCCGACCTCAGGCACGAGTATGCGCTGGATGAACTCGTTCGGGGTAAGCGGGTTGACGAGATCCGGGTCGATATTCGCCAGGGGAAACATATCGTAGAGGGTTTGGTGTATAATCACAGAGCCCAGTTCACCGTAGCTGTTAGTAATATAATATCAGCAATCGAGAACGCAAATAACAGACCAACACCACCCACTATCCCGGCTGTGTCTTCTCAAAGTTGGCGAATTGACCCTGCATGCCCTTGACGCCCTTGGTCCCCTTGCTCTTCACCTCCTTCAGCAGCTCCTTCCAGAACGTGCACCGCATCCGCGGGCCCTTCCTCCGCTTTTCCTGCGCCGTGTCCTCCCTCTCCCCTGTCCCGGCGTCGGCACCCGTATTATACACCAGCGCATCGCCGCGGTCCGCGAGAATGCTCGCGAGGTCGCGCCTCATGCCGAGCACGCGCCCTTTGAGGCCGCCCCAGTCGATGGACTTGGGCCACCCGCGCGCCTCGGCCTCGGGCAGCGTCTGGCTCTCGAAGCGGTGGCGCTGACACACGGCGACGAACACGCCCATGGGCGCCTTGCGCCCGAGTGGATTGGTCGGACGCGCGTCGCGGTACGACTTGCGGAACGTCTGCTCCAGGAGGCGCGTGAGCAGCGGCGTGGGCGTGCTAGGAAGCGGGGAGTCGCAGTACGGGCAGAGGGTGCTGGGGTCGGTGTTGGGGGCCATGAATACTGGAGGAGGTATTTAGGTACGAGTTTTTTAAAAAAATGATGGACAATACGAACACAATTCGCTGTCCTCTTCCAGGTACGATTCCGTCAGTATGCTGTGGTAGTATTAGAAAGTAAACAGTGTGGTGGGGCGAAAAGCACACTTACACCGGCTTCTTGTATCGTTTTCTGTCCCGTTCATCTTCGCTTTCTGAGCCAATAGAACGCCTTTTCGAAGGCGTTGACGAGCGGGGGCTGTCTCCGATACCGTCGAAAAACTGGGAGGCTATCGGGAACGGACGCGCGACCTGTTCCTTGTCTTCCGACCCGAACTTCAGCCTCTTACTTGGTTCCTCCTTCAAGGGCGAAGGTGCAGGAAATTCCGCAAGTTTGGAGGAAGTCGCTTCCCGCATCGGCGAGGCCAAAGGCGATGGCAGGAAATTATCGCTGCTTTTACCAGCGGAGCGCACTGTCGAAGATTCGAGTGGCGACACTGAACGTTTCGTCTTCCGTTCCTTGTCCTTGTCCTTCGCCTTCCCTTTGCCCTTTCCTTTCGTGTCTTCTTCTTCGTCGCCGCCGCGGACGGGTGATATATCTGGGAAAGGGGCCGGTTTTCGAGGTGCTTTAACTATCGGGGTGGATGGTGGGGTGACTCGCACTGGAGACAACGGCTTTATTGCGGGTGGCTTAAACTGGGGGCGTGGCTGCGGGCGGCGTTGAGGAGCTGGTTTTTCATTAGCAGCGCCACGGTGTTGATTGAGTTGGTCGAGGCGCTTCTGTCGCTCCGCAGAGCGCACCGGGCTTTGATCGCGATTGGGGGCTTTGTCGCGCAATGGCTTCGAAGTTGACGCGACAGCGCTCTTTCCACCGGAAATATTGCTGTCGGAGACAGACTTTTTGTCAACGCGTCGCGTGTTCTCCTTGCAGGGTATGGACGCGCCATCCGTCTCTGTTCCTGGAAGTTTATGCCGATTGAACTTGAGACCCTTGATGACTTCGTCTGTATCACGGAGTACGCGAGGCGGGAGACTGTCCAGCTCGTCGAAGCTGTCGTTAAAGGAGGCCTTCTTCGCCACGGGTTGTGCATTGAACCCGCTATTGTCGGAATTCCAAAAGAGAGCGGCGGACTGAGAGGAGGGTGGCGGCCGCTTCGATAAGAGTTTCGGGTAGTTATTTCGCTCCATGGATTTCACTGGAGGGAAATCCCTGCAGGGAAGTCCTGAAGAGGAGGTACATACACGTGATCGTTGTGTATCAAATAACGAAAATATGTTTTTACCTGACGGAGTTACTGACCCAACCCGACTTGTTCCGGACTGATTCCCCAACCTCTATTTTGACTGATGTAACCTCACTTTCGGTCTTCCGGCGTCTGACTTGGCATCGGCTGAGTTGTTGATCTAACAAATACTGGCTACTGATTCAACCCCACTTTCTTACTGACCATTTTACTGACTTAACCCTGCTTTTGTACCAGTGTTCCGACAGCGCTTTTCTCTTACTGATTCAACATTCCGCACTGACTGGTTCAACTTTCATTTGCTAAATACCCTACTGATCCAACCATACATTAATTAATAGCATTGTCCTACTGATCCAACCTCATCTTAACTTCGTCTAAACCACTGATCTAACCTCACATGTATTGGCAACTTCCTACTGATTCAACCCCACTTTTGCTGCCAGAATTGATCCTGTTAAACCTACCACACTTTCGACCATCTTGAGCCACTATTTAGCGCCGTTTTATATGTTTCTGTGAATGAACCGGACTTGTCTCCGTCTTCTGAGTCTTCTGATACAACCCTAATTTTTTGGTGAACATTTGGTTGAACACGTTTGAAAAAGAAAAAACATAGTGCAGCACAAAAATACCTGGTCAATCCTGAACTTGATTCGAGCATCGTCCGCCTCGGATAAACCGAATTAAGAGATCCCGGCCTTTTGGCAGGTGCTAAAGATTACAGGACTTTATTGGGACTTCACGACTGAATATATAAAATAGGAAAGTGAGGTTGAATCAGTAGAGCCAACACAAAAGCTAGGGTTGAATCAATCCGATTCGCAAAAAAATGAGGTTGGATCAGTAGACTCGGATTCGGAAACTTACGGTTGGATCAATAACCCTTGAGGCAACAAAAGTACGGTTAAATCAGTAGCTTCCTCAAATAAAAATCAATCGGGTGCAAAAGTTAAATCAATTAGTGTTGAATGGGAGTTGGGCTGAAGGAAAACACAGGGTGAATGAGTAAGACCAAATGTGAGGTTGAATCAATAGGCTCTAAAAGTTGAATCAGTGGAAATTCTGTGCACCTGCCAAGTTGAATCAATCGCCGTGAAACGTGGGTTGGATCAGTCACATCGGAGGTCGGTTGACTCAACAACAATTTAGGGTAAAAACTACTTTTGCATCAAATAATCAAACCAATTTTAATCGAATTTGTCATTGCGCTGTACTATGTAGTACCGGGTTTTGACCGGGATCAAACCAGGATACAAGGGCTTTTTTTCAGAATCTGGGAGTCGTTAAAGGAGTTTATTGTACATACTACTTACACCATAAAAGAAAAATCGTGTCAATATAAAGTTGAATCTCGCAAACGCCACCGGCCAAGTGGACCCCACAGCCAACGCCCCTGGGGTCGCACAGCAACTGGCGGTGGGTGTACAACAGCAGGCGGGATAGTCCGTATCTCCTCTTCTTCATCCTCCCCATCGTCATCTGTCTCCTTGCGCCGTGGATGTGGCACTTCCAGCTCGTAGTCATCGTCGTCCTCTTCATGCCCACTAGACTCGCGTCGTTTTAGCCTCCACGCAAAGCTACCCAATCCCCACCCACTCCGTGCCACGTCTGTGCGCTCTAGCTCTAGTATCCGTTCGACGCGCTCAGCCGCCTGCTGCCGGGCCGCCAGCATATGGGCGTGGCGCACGGAGATGTACCAGCGGTGCATAAACTCGGGGAAGAACTGCGGCAGTGGGGAAATCGTGGTGGAGGACGACAGCGACGCCGTCGACGTGGCCGACCCAGGCGCTTCTGGAGCCGTTGGCGATGGTGGCTCCGAGGAGCCCGAGTCATGCGCGGGCTCCGAGCCCGAGTCAGGCGCGCTGTGTACCACGCCAGCTCCAGACCGCTGTCGGGAACCAAACGCCCCCGCGACACCCCTCCAGACAACCTTGGCGCGCGCCTTGGTTTCCCTCCGCCGCTCCCGAGCCTCCTTCTTGCGCAGAGCCCGCTTTGCTTCGCGCCTCGCCGCTCGGGCGGTCTCCTCCGTGTCGACTGCCGGTTCGCTCCCTGCACCCACCCACCACCACCACCCCAGGAAGCTCTGCCACAGCACCACCGCCCACATGAGCCCTGGCAGCCACATGTACTCCTCCTCCCGTGGCACATACAGGAAATTGAGCCCGGTACTCGCTATCGCCAGCAGCAGCGCAGCGCATCCAAACGCCGCCGTACCACCGTCGGTGCGCCATGCTTCTTTCCGCTTGACCAGGAAGCCCCATATGAAGAGCGCAACAGTGAAGAGCAGGGAGAGCGTAGCGTTGCACACATTCCGAACCGCCGAGGCGAATTGGTTGACTTTGAGATTTGAACCAATCGGGATGAGTTGCATAACGGCTGCAACGAGCGCCAGAGGCCCTGTAAAAAGGTATGAGCACCGCAATGCGGTATCACTAACACGGGGCGCTGTACCTAGGAGCGCAAAAATGAGCCTCCGCTCCACGCGGGACGGATACAGCAGAGTGAGGAACTGGATATGTGTGATCTAAGCGAGGTTTAGCTGCGTCGTCTGTCCGTGGGTTTGCTGCAGCTACAAACCTGGATCAGCCCGGAGGTCGAGGCATTCATAACGAGCCATGTGGCTCTTTCAGCAGTGCTCCAAGTATTGGGATCCGTATTCCCGGTGTCCTGGGGCGGTACGTTGACCGCAACGTAGCTGAGCATGTATGGCCAGGAGCGGCTCTCGTTGATCGTCGCAGACAAAACTACGTGTAGCGTCGCAATCAGAGATATAAGCAGAGTTGTGACGCCGGAGATTTGCAGGACATAGTTGACAGGCGCAAGGGGCCAGTGGTACTGCCCGGTGAAGATCAGGTGGATAAAGAGCACAGCGACGAGCGTGAGGACGATTCCGGTGAGGAGTATCTGCACGGGAAGCGAGCGTGCAAACGCGGGTCGGAAGGCTAGATATGGATCATCGCTGTATCTAGTAGCAAAAGTATGTATGAGCCGATGACAAACAAAGTTGAAAGCCCCCTACCCGGAGCTGGTTGCATTAGTTGCATTAGTTGCTGTCGCCGATACAGCTAGTGAAAGTACAGCCGCTATTCTCAGCAGGAAGACAGGGATTTTGGAGGCCATCGAGTCCTCATACGGTGGGGGGTGAAGCGGCGGAAGAAATTGTTTGTCAGGAAGATCTGCGCCAAACACCTCCTCTCTTCTAAGAAAGGCAATAAACGAGGGCCTCCGTTGCAGTGGTTGCCCGGGTAACTCAACCCGCTGCGAAAAAACGCGTGTAGGGGCGAGGAAGAGCGTGAAAAACGGCGTTTCGAGGCGGAGGATGTCGAGCAGAGCAAGACAGGTGGCAGTGTAGATAAGATGTCGTATCGAATCTACACAGACAGACCCGAGCTCATCTCTCACTTCCTTGCCCTCCACTCAGGCCAGCTCGCCTTGCCTTACATCGCACTTCCGTTACAGTTGTTGCCCAGGTAATTCAACCCGCGTTTTTATGACAAGTAATCCGTTTGAATTTTTTTTCTAAGCCTCTGATTATCTATGTAAGTGAATTTTATCCTGCTTAAAACTTGCCCCACAGTTTCCTCAGTACCAGATGCCGTGTAAGAAGCATCAACACGATCGAGGCCAAAATCATACTGCCAGCATAGTAACCCACCGCCTGGAACCCTCCCGACGCGGTGTTAATTGCGCCTGATATCGGAGGTCCGGCCAAGGCACCAATCGCCGTCAATGTCATCGCCATCCCAGATCGTCGTCCAAAGTCCGCGATCTCCCCCAGTTGGTACATAGGCAGCATGAACGACGAGACGTATGCGCCAGATGAAAAGCCATAGACGATGGCGACAGCAATAAAGGACCCCTTCGACCGCGCCAGAGGCCAGACATATGTCAGCACGGCAGCCACTAATGTCATCGGCGCAATAACGTTAACAGCACCTGCAGATAGTCAATAAAATGTGCCAGCCAAGTCGAGCGTAGAATTACCAAGTTTATCCGTGGCTATCCCAGCGGCCAACCGACCGACGCCCGACGCCGCGTTGGCCATGGAAATGAGGGTAGAACGAAAAGCTTGGAGAAATGCCTACGGTGGTCGCACTTACGTCGATGTAGGTCAGAACTAAATGCAAAGAGGTGAGAGCCAGTTCCGCGCCAGATTTTTGTCGTGCTTACGAGTGTACAATCCCAGGAAGGAAACGACTCCGGCGAGACAATAAATCGTGTATGCCGGGTTCTTGAACGCAGCGGGGTTGAGTAGCCCCCCAGCGACGTTTTTTGGGGGCAGCCGACGTCTCACGGTGAGGTTCGCGGTTCCCAGACTAAGTAGCAGAACAAAGCCCATAATCCTCAGTGTCCACGGAAATCTAGGCGCAGCGTCAGTTGGAGCGGGATGAGCGCCGTGTAGCACCCACCCTACACGTGGAATGAGGTTGCGCGCGAGGATGGGAAATATGGTTCCGCCTATTGATGATCCCGTCGCAAGAAACCCGGTTGCCAAACCTCTTTTCTTTTGGAACCAATGCCCAATGACAGCGGTAATGGGCCCAAATAAAATCCCAGAACTGATCTGCAGAACTATCAGCTTTCGCCAACGAAATGTCAGGAAAAAGGATACATACACCGGCAACGAAACCCTGGCAGAGTAAAAAATGCCAGTACTGCGTACATTGGCCGACGAGAAATGTGGCCGCTACAAGGACCACGCTTGCGCCAAGAAATGGGATTCTGAGGTGGCCGAGATCGAAAAGGCGGCCGCTGACCAATGCGGGAACAAAAACCATCGAATACTGAGTGGCCTTAGGGGAAAGCTACATGGAAAGGGGGGCTACTAACTTGAACAGATCCAATCCACGCGCTGGCTAAAGGTCAGAAATATCATACCAATCTGTGGCCATGGTGCACACACATGTTTGACGGGGACGAGTCCTTCAACAAGGTCTCCTGGTAATATGCTTGAAACACCTACACGGATTCAACATTCGACGCCAAGGATATTCAAGCACACTTACACCCCACGAGTTGACATAGCCGAATCTAGGAAGGGCACAGCGTCAGCCCGTAAGCGCGCTTTAATAAATGAAGATAAACAGACGTCGAGAAAGTTGTGCACAGTCCCTGCACGACGAAAGAAAAATCAGTTTACTTAGTCCTAGCGGAGGTTTAATTTGAGCTGACCCCAAAGACGACAAGCCAGGCTCGCGTGCCTCCGTCGGGATACGGTGCAGAGTAAATATCCAATGGCACAGAACTTGAATCGGTCCCATCATGATCACTGGCATTTTCTGTCTTCTCCGTCTTCTGGGATTCTAGTGATGGATCCGGCAGCATCCCACCGTCCTCGGACAAGGAGGGGGGTATTAACGGTACAGCGACGGCCATGCAGTGGGTGGCGGGAGGAAACCAGGACCCGTTCACGACATGTCATCTTCTTCAACTTTCACCCCACGGCTGCGAAGGCGGCCCGAGACTCCGATTCTCAGCATGATTCCGCCTGTTTTGCTTCATGTTGCCCCGGTCTTGTGTGTTTCGGTGTTGGAGTGGTCCTACTCTGACCAACCCTAGTGGATCTGGGAGCAGGCTCTCTGTGCTAGAGCCAAGGCGCGTGGATGCCAGAGCAAGCCCAAGATGATGACATAAGCTACGGAAGGACGTCACAACCTCTCGTCACAACTACGACCAACTTTGAAACGACATCCTCACGCAAATTTTTGACTCTACATTGGCCAACTTATAGGCATTGATTCAAGAAACTCGTCCAAAATCAAACCCTGTTGATAGTAGTATTAAGCACAGAACATGGCCAGTTTTCCTGCGTTCAACTTTCCTGCTTTCAACTCACCCGCTCCGTCGATGGTGTTGGAATCGCTACAACTTGAAAACCTTGAATTCTGAGAGAAATAAAAACTAGTCCCGAATGCGCTCTAATGTACAGTCCTGTTGGTCGGACAGTCCGATTAACCACATTGTGTAAGTTTTGTCTCCTGTCTTCCTGGTTCCGAGTCTGGCGGTCGTTCTAACTCTGTCTTGGACCGGATATCGATGTCGGCTTTCCTTGGGTATTTAGGAGTCGCCTTCCAACGCGGTGCTGGAATCCGGGCGCGCATGAAAACTAACATTGTTCCCTTGTACCGTCGTCGCCAGCCTTCTGCTGGGATAGGTAGCTACTGTGACCCACGAGGTACGAGTTGGAAGTGTTGAATCGTCTGGCTAGGAGAGACTAATAAACGAGCGCTTCCGTTGCAGTTGCCCAGGTAATTCAACCCGGGTTTTACGACAAGTAATCTCTTTCAAAAATTTTTAAGCCTCTGATTCCCAGTGAAAACCCCGTCTGATGGGAGCTGTTCAAATCTGCTTGGATCTGCAAACATTATTCCCACTCTGCTCAACTCTGCGATTTTCTGTAGCTCATTCTTAAATAAATTATCTATGTAAGTTAATTTTATCCGGCTTAAAACTTGCCCCACAATTTCCCCAGCACAAGATGTCGTGTAAGAAGCATCAACACGATCGAGGCCAAAATCATACTGCCAGCATAGTAGCCCACCGCCTGGAACCCTCCCGACGCGGTGTTAATTGCGCCTGATATAGGAGGTCCGGCCACTGCACCAATCGCCGTCAGTGTCAACGCCATCCCGGCTCGTCGTCCATAGTCCGCAATCTCGCCGAGTTGGTACATGGGCAACATGAACGACGATACGTATGCGCCAGATGAAAAACCATAGACAATGGCGACAGCAATAAAGGACCCCTTCGACCGCGCCAGAGGCCAGACATAGGTCAGCACGGCAGACACCAGTGTCATCGGCGCAATGACGTTGACGGCACCTGCGGATAGTCAATGATTATAATCTCTCTCTCTTTATCGCTCTCCTCTTATATTACTCTCCAACTAATTATGATACTGTACCTCTATATCTTCAGACCCCAATGTTTACCCTTACACCCCGCTTGCGAATCCACTCCTCCCCTTCTGCTATCTCTATTCCCTCATTTTCCACTTTCGTACTCTACCCCTCCCTTTCCTTACCTATTGATAAAACTCCCACCGAATTACCACATCCACTTCGCAACCTCTTAGACACCACCTGCACTGCTGTCGTAGTCATACCTGACTGTATACAGTAACTAGACTTGAAATATCATCATCATCATCATCATCATCATCAATGAAATGCGCCGGGCAAGTCGGGCGTAGAATTACCAAGTTTATCCGTGGCTATCCCAGCGGTCAACCGACCGACGCCAGAGGCCGCGTTGGACATGGAAATGAGGTAGAACGAAAAGCTCGGAGAAATGCCAACGGTAGTCGCGCTTACGTCGATGTAGGTCAGAACTAAATACGAAGAGATGAGAGCCAGTTCCGAGCCAGATTTTGTCGCGCCTACCAGTGTATAGTCCGAGGAAGGAAATGATTCCGGCGAGACAATAAATCGTATACGCCGGGTTCTTGAACGCAACGGGGTTTAACAGCCCCCCGGCGACGTGTTTTGGGGGTAGCCGACGTCTCACAGTGAGGTTTGCGGTTCCCAAACTAAGTAGCAGAACAAAGCCCATAATCCTCAGTGTCCACGGAAATCTAGGCGCAGCATTAGTGGAGAAAAATGAGCTCCATGAAGCACCTACCCCACACGTGGAATGAGGGTACGCGCGAGGGTCGGAAATACGGTTCCGCCTATTGAGGATCCCGTCGCAAGAAACCCGGTTGCCAGGCCTCTTCTCTTTTGGAACCAATGCCCAATGACAGCGGTCATTGGCGCAAATGAAATCCCACAACTGATCTGCTTAATTATCAGCTTTCGCCAACGAAGTGTCGAAAATAATACGTACGCCAACAGCGAAGCCCTGGCAGAGCAAAAAATGCCAGTACTGCGTACATTGACCGACAAGAAACGTGGCCGCTACAAGGACCACGCTGGCGCAAAGAAATGGGATTCCGAGGTGGCCGAGATCGAAAAGGCGGCCGGTGACCAATGCGGGAACGAAAACCATCGAATACTTTTGAGTGGCCTGAGCGAAAAGCTATAGATAGGGGGCGACTCACTTGAACAGATCCAATCCACGCACTGACTGAATGTCAGAAATATTGTACGAATTTGTGGCCGTGGTGCACACACATGTTTGACGGGGACGAGTCCTTCAACAAGGTCTCCTGGTAATATGCTTGAAATACCTGCACGGATTCAACATTCGACGCCGGGTATATTCAAGCACACATACACCCCATGAGTTGACATATCCGAATCTAGGAAGGACACAGCGTCAACATGTAATCGCACTAGTACTTGAATAAAGGAAAATAAGCATACGTCGAGAAAGCTGTGCACATTCCCTACACAGGGATAAAAAAATCAGCTTAACTTAGTCACAGCGGACATTCAGTTTAAGCTGAACCCAAAGACGACAAGCCATGCCCGTGCGCCTCCGTCGGGATACGGCTCAGAGTAAATATCTCCCTTCTTCTTCGACTTTGCTTGGAACGCCCCCATGGTCCCGCTCGACCTCTCGCATCTGCCGCCTCTGACCGCGGAAGAACAGGCCGAGGCGGAGAAGCGGTGGAACCGCGGGACATTTAAGAAGGTTGAGGGACAATGGTGGCAGTATCTCGCGAAGAAGGTCCAGAAGGTCTTCCCTGATCTCGCGCTGCCTGACTTCGACGCTAACGCGGCCCCATCGACGCGCTTCACGCGCCCGGTGCCTATTGCGAAGGTTGCTGCTTGACTGGGTGAACTGGTGGATTCAGCTCATTTATGCGCTCGGTGTCTTATTTCGTATTCGATTCTTTCAAATAAATCCCGCAACTCTTCTCATACTGGTCTTGAACTCTTGGATTCAATGTCCTGAAGACAGGTTTAATTGGCTCATCAAGAATGTGTATCAAAAAATGTTTCGCTGTTCCAATGCTGTTCTGCAAGTTTACAATCCAAATCAGAGCTCAAAAACCGTCAGATTTCGCAGTCTTCATCTATGGCAAATACTATCTCAAAGTCCCCGCGTAGACTGCGAATCGCTCCACGGCTGCTCTTTCGCGACCTTGGAGGGGGTAATCGACACCCCCAGGCCCAAAGTACAGGCCCATGTCGGATTTGGAGGATTGTATGTAAGGCACGCGGAGGAGGAACATTGTAATCCTCTTCAACTGGCGCTCATTGGTCGTCACAGCCATGGAGATGTAGTTGAATTTAACAAAGAGTCGGAAGGAGAACGATACCATGTCGAATTTGGCATGTATTGGAGCGGCAGCCGGCCTATTAGTTAATCTCGTCTGATGGAGCGCGACACAAGCGCGACATGTTCTAAAGCTGCAAGACTCGGGCGTGATTGGATTCGGGCTGAATAGATCGTTGCGGGAGAGTAGCTAGGTGAGAGGCCGAGGAAACCTCGGCTATCTATCAACATTATACTTTGAGGTTGGGTTTCTGAACTGACATGAAAGAGTGAAAAAAGTACCCGCGGAAATGTGTCCACAGGGTTATTTTCTTTTGTGTTCCATGTCATTGGCAAGTGACTCTGAAAGGCCCAGAATTTTTGCAATTTATCGTTTTGAAAAAAACTTACCGACACGTGATCGCGTTTTGCCTGAAAATCAAAAAGCTAAACCAAACACTTCACATCCGACTCTCACCACATTTCCTGGTTCTGAGTCTGGCGGCCGTTCTAACTCTGTCTTGGACCGGATATCGATGTCGGCTTTCCTTGGCTATTTAGGAGCCGCCTTCCAGCGCGGTGCTGGAATCCGGGCGCGCATGAAAACTAAAACTGTTCCCTTGTACCATCGCCAGCCTTCTGCTTGGATGCAACTTGTCCCCACGATAATAGGTAGCTACTGGGACCCGTTGTACATTCAGTACATAAATTAAACTGGAGATCTTAGCCTTGGACGTCGTCATTATGTATGTCCCTCTACTAAATATATGGCCTATTTAACTTTTTGGGTTACAGTGGAAACGCGGTCCATGCGACCTGGACCAAGTGGACATATCCTCCGACGACCTTGCCCGATGGCACAGAAGCTCCGCCTTCTTTACGATCACCAGGGCTGCGAGGCGCCATCTGCGGCATGCAGATATTCACTGGGTTTCTTGTGGCATCCTCACTAATGCTGTTTAGATCCCGAAATGTGTGTCATCTTGCCTGATCTGCGCTTTTATGACTGAAATCCGATCTGTGGCGCCACAACAGACCACTGTTCTGTGCCTTTTGCCTCCAAAAACACCGAAGGCTGCAAACCGAATATTCCTTCAGACTACCAACAATTGGCGCGCCAACGGGACTATATATTCCATGTCTGCTTGCACCCTGACCCGCGTTGAAGAATCCAAATTGTTCTTACAAGTCGACGGGGTTTTCGGTGGTTGGCAGTTACTCGTCGACAAAAAACTGAGATTAATGGCGAGCCTGCCGTTTCTATCGAGGCTGTGTGCAAGGATATGTTGGTAAACTGGCGGAAAGCAGGAGGGAGAGGAACCATTAATGTTGCAACGTCTTGAATTATTGTGCGATTATGGTGCACTACCACTGATACTCAATGACGGCGCATGTTTGTGGGTAAGTAGATCAGGCAGATCTTCACCGGTTGCTTGATAAATGGTATATATACACGCCAGCCAATTATCGGAGTTGGAGGCGTCAAGAACTGGGCCGCGTTCGTTTCAAGGAGCCAGACGAACCAGATGCGACCTGTCCAGATACGGGATCAGCAGGGGGATGCAGCAGTTCGTCCTGGCCGTGTTTCTGGAGGATGACGATAGCCCACAGCGCCCGTTCGAGTTTCAGGCTATCCCAAACCATAGGCGGATCTACGTCTGCAGCCTCTGCGTTCAACCGCAGGACTTCGTGGACCACTGCCGTCGCGAACTTTTTATAAAATGTGTCTGTGTATTTTATCTCG